>MJUU01005009.1:52712-62796 GCA_002080025.1 Modiolus philippinarum
GCCAACAATCCTACCAAATATGAAAGCAATCCATTGAGCGGTTTCAGAGGAGTTGCAGTGACAAGATGATACTTTGGTATTTTAATTGAAAATAGTCCAAGTCCCATAACTCCCACAAAAATTATCCGATCAATATGGTGGTATAGTATGCACATCTACACATCATGACCAACAATCCTCCTAAATATGAAAGCAATCCGTCAAGCGGTTACAGAGGAGTTGCAGTGACAAGAACAGGACTGACCAGACTGACCGACGGACGGACGGACCAGTCAAAAACATTATACCCTCCGCAACTTCCTTGCGTGGGGTATAATAAGTGGAAGGGTTACAGTTAGATACACTGACCATTTAGATAGAGGCAAATCTATCAAAAGTCACAAAAATAAATTCTTCCTATGAGGAAAATGATAGTGGGATCCCTTTCCAGTGACTGAAATGACAGATTCTTTTCGAGTTCAAAACAAGATCTACAGAGACCCTTCTCAGACTGGATTTCAAAACATTCTCGTGCATTAAAGGATCTCTGTTTTCTGGTAGACTAGCCATACTCCCTTTTATAATTTCCTTTACGGTTGTTTAATCCGCCAAACTCACAATAAAGAATGGGTTAACGCACGAAAACCCGTCAAAAATTGTCAGCGAATTCAACTTTCGTTTTGTTGATAAACCATTCTGAATATAAACCGGAAGTAGCGATTTCTTCAAAGAAAATGAAAAATCAAGAGAGCTTTGAATGAAATTTGAGTTGTCTCTCTTTGATCAATTCAAGTGAAAAAGCGGGAAAATTTGAACGCGGATTTTGATACCGTTGTATTTATTTTTTGGGGACAATAAATACAAGCCAGCGGCCAGGTTTTTGCTCATGTGGCGGTATCTGAGAGCCAAATAATTAATTTTACATGGCCTTAGCACTCATCAAGAGGATTAATTTGTGATATCAAGTGTAGTTGTTCAAAATTGAACTTAACTAGAATCAAAGAGGCAAAACATCTAGCTGACTCAGGTACTGTCTAAGATCTACCTACTGACCAATTTTCATGTTGTATCATTTATTTTCTTAGAAATGGAATCTTAATGCATAACTTCACAAAAGTCAATCAAGCACAAAATGTAGCTTAATGTATCAGATATGCTGTGAGATAGATAACACAATGTGCTCTTTCCACCTCCATGGTTGGGGAATTAAATTAGACTAAAACAGCATGCAGCATTAACTGGTAGACAATTCCCTATAAATTTAAAGTTTTTTTACTCTATTAATCTTTTTGTACATTTATATATCATTCAAAATCTATTTATCTGGATGATTTGAAAAATATAGAAATGTCAGCATTCTGAAAGTTTTGGAGCTACCAAGATTTACATCTTTACAAGAATGAATCCAAAATTTATTAATCATTCCACCAAACAAACAAGAGGAAAGCTGTCAATGTGACAGCAAACCGGGTTTTCTTTTACATGGATAGTATATCTTACACATGGGTTGACCCTGAATATCTGAAATGTACTTATAATTTTCAATGTTACACCTTCCACCAAACTAGCCTATTTCTGAAAGTTCAGCAACTTAGATTTTAATCAAAAAGGAAAATAAAAGTACTGTGCACACCTCTGATAAAGGTACAAATGATCTGCATTATAAAAACTTCCTGTCTCAAATACTGTAGGAGATTTTGCTCTCGACAAAGGGGGTAACCTATTGTTAAAAATTTGACGTAAAAATGACTAAGTTCAACAACCAATATTTTTGACATAAATTATCAAAAATCAAAATCAAAGTACCATGCACACCTTTGATATATGTACAATTGATCTGCAAAATAAATACTTCCTGTCTCAAATACTGTAGGAGATTTGCTCCGGACAAAGGGGGTACCCTGTTGTTAAAAATTTGATGTAAAAATGACTAAGTTCCACAACTGATATTTTTGACACAAATTATCAAAAATCAAAATCAAAGCACCATGCACACCTTTGATATAGGTACAATTGATCTACAAAATAAAAACTCCCTGTCTCAAATACTGTAGAAGATTTGCTCCGGACTAAATATGTACCCATTTGGCAGCCGCCCGCCCGCCATTTTCACCATTTTAATAACCGGATTTTTTCGATGGAAAACCCGGTTAAGAATAACTTAGTTCAATCTTTTTGACCATCTGTTTTCTAACTTCACTTATCCAAAAATGTAATCTATTTTAGTTAGCAGAAGTTAATTAATTCAAAATGTAAATTGTATTTGAAAATTCCAATCCAGGAACTACTACCCCTCCCCCCCACAATAATTTTTTTTAACATAATGCATATATATATATATATATGTGAAATGTGAAAATCGGAAGGAATTCACTTCTTCAAAAATCTTCAAAATAGTAACCCAACAATTATAATGTTTATAGAATACCTGGTAGAAGTTGATGTAGTCTTTCGTATTCTCTCAGTCTCTGTGTGTATATATCTGCTTTTTGTCTTTCTGTAAGTCTATCATTGTTCAACATACTGTTTCTCTGTATATCTACAATGTGTAAATCATACCAAATAAATCAATCTCCGAAACAGATGTGCATAGCTCTTCCTACGTCAGATTATCACCTCTGCCACACCTTGTCCTCCATATTGGATTTACCACGCCCTTTTCACAGTGACGTCGTATACATCCTGACGTATTTCATACTGTGACGTCATGAAAATCTGCCATTTTGAGAGGAATCTCTCCTTCCGGTGTTGCAGAGGTGATATCTGACGTAGGAAGAGCTATGCACCTCTGTTTCGGTGATTGCAAAAAAATATCCAAAACCATAAAGAAATTGCAGAACTGGCTACTGTGGCATGATGTGCCATATATTCAGGGTAACACAATTTTTTTTCCCCAAGGACTTTTCAAGGTCATTTCAAGGTATTAAATGATAATACGATTTTTTTGCATGCACTGTATTTTGGATTGAATCAAGAGTCCTCTCAAAACATATTTTGATTTCCACATATATACAATCTAAGGGAAGAAACCCTATTTTATACTTATAGTGCCTGTCCCTATATGATGGTTGTCCTTGTGAGTTGCTTATTATTGGCCCCTATGGGCATAAATTTGCAAACAAATAAATAAATACTTATTCAAATTTTCATTAAATAGTTGCATTAATTCATAAACATAGTGGTGATGAAGTATTTCTAAAACGATTTTGCACTATTTGGGGCCCATCTATAGAGTTTCCAATACTGTACGAGTTTTCCTCAAATTGCTTGATGCTACACATTTTTGTACTCATTTCAAAGCGTGTTGTTTGTTCTTGGTTTAAACAATATTTTATTAAAGATACGTATACAAATAAATATACATTATGAATAACATAAACATAAGGATTCACAAACACCCATAACACTTGTATTAATCCGTTTCATAATCATGACATATATCCAATATCACAATATTTAGTAAAATACTACTTTTATCATTTGACTTTACCTTGGATTACCTCACTGATAGTATGAAGGGTGCTTTATTTGTAACAGGACATGCTACCCCATCCAGAGCACATGGTGTCATTCTCGGCTTTTATTGAAGTTTACACTGTAAGTGCTTTAGTTTTGATGCTTTGTATCTAATACCAATTTTTTGTTGGTGTCTCGTGTACTTTTTTTCTGTTTTTTTTCTCCATTTTTGCCATGTATCTGGAGTTTGAGTTTTGTAATTAAACTTTCTATTCTTCCTTAGTATTCTTTTGCTGTTTATTAAACATTATGGTGTGAGGTTCCTCGCTGTGTTGAAGACCGTACGGTGACCCCTAGATGCTTTGTTTTGGGTCGTTTTAACCTGGATATGGGATGTTGTCTCCTTGACATTTACCCCATTTCCTTTCTTTTTCATATTGATTGTGATGCTTTGATATGCTCACAACAAAAACTAATTTTCACTGAAATGACACAAAATCATCAACTTAAATGGGAAAATATCCCAAAATTTTACTACAAATGGTACAGAATGAGTGAATATTTGTTATTAATAAATTGTTACAATTTTTTTTTATGAGTAAAAATATTCCCTCATCATACATAGCACACTCTCTACATATACAAAGAAAAGCAAAGGAGTCCATGACAAAATCAAATAAACTAAATAAAATTGAACTTAAAAATCTAGAACTAGGAAAATAGGATAACTGCCTCACAATTTCTGGTAAAGATGGAGTTGATTCTAAAAGAAAACAATTGCCCTGCAGTTATTGTGAAAGGGTCTATATATTCCACTATTTGGATTTACTTTAGGATATAAAGAATTGAACCTACCATGAGCTGAAAAAAATAAACAGAAATTTTATGTCATGAATGTCAAAATATTCAAAACTTAAGTGATGTTGTCAATCTTGCCCAGTTCTATTTGCAGTTGTGTTTGGCTCCATCTTTTTATTGCAAGGTACAAAATGTTGACATTTTAACCCGGCTCAACTCTACTTTTGGAATTTCATTATTACTAGTTCCGAAGAAGCATTACTTGTGGAAATGGACAAATATTACTCAACTAATTATTCTGACATTAGGAAAATTTGAGACGTTATGTTCTTGATGATAATTAAATTCCCAAGTTGCAATCAAATTATTACGACTTCCAAGTCAATCATATGTAAAATGTAGGTCACAGACAGCATCCGAAGCATGGATTGTTGTTTGCATCTGAAAATGCATCATAAATACCAATATGGTTGATGTGGGACATGTCAGTAAGTGAGAATTGACTTTAACCATTCTACCTAACAGAGTCGTTCATGTTTAAAATGTAGGTCACAGACAGCATCTGAAGCATGCATTTGTGTCATCCTGAAATGCATCATACATACCAATACCATTCTTTCTAACCGGACATGGACAATGATGCTAAGGGTATCAAAAATTCAGCATGATAAAAGAGTTATAAAGGGCCATAGATCATTAGGAAATTTCAAAACACAAAGTGAAAGTTGCACCCTGCTGAATCCTTAATTAATTTCTTCAGAGTTTTTTTTTTCTTCAAAATGTGTAATTTAAGAGAATATCACTAGACTGAGACCTATTTTACTTCAAATTAAGACTGGAGTTATCTCCCATTACATATATCATGACTATTTTTTTCCCTAGTAAAGACTGGAGTTATCTCCCATTACATATTTCCCCAGCATAGACTGGATTTATCCCCCATTATAAATATCATGACTTACCATTATAAACTATTTTTTCCTCTGGTAAAGAAGCTTGTTTCCTTTGAATACCTATGGCTACAGTATCTCCTAAATTGATGGTCCCATGATAGGTTCCTTCTGGCTACAAAATTTAAAAACTTTTTAATTTATAACATGACATTTCTTCAAATATTACCAAGAAATATACAAGTACTCAAGAACATATGTATGCAACTAAACTCTATACATATAACTGACTGAACTATTACAAATCTTATATATCCATTAGTAGTTACATGTACAATAAAATGGAACAAAATTTGATATTCCAAATAGGATGACATAACCATTAACCAAATGCAAATCTCTAATCAAAATGTAATACATCCTAATGCTGTATTGTTAGTCAGTAAAGGCCACAACTACTGCAAGAAACTAAAGCAACTTTAGTTCGATATTTCTTTGTTATTTTCTCCTCTGCAATAAAGTGTGAAATAAGGTTTTTTAGTGGCTGGAACACAGCATCTACAATTCACCATTTACTGAATGGATTTTAATCTTGGGAACCATGAATCAAGAACTTTTTTCTGCTCAACTTTTCTTCCAATCTGTTTAGTCTAATGTAGTGTCTATACTATTTCCTAGAAACAACATATGCGCACAGGGACTATATATTGTACATGGCCTCTGATGTATTGCAAGTAATACACATTTTTTTTGTACCTATTCTATGTTACAAATTATTAAAATTTCCCATGAAACCTATTGACTGTACTTTTTGTTTTCCACGCAGAACACTTGTTCGGTTGTTGGGCAATTTGAATTGGGGTCTTCAATTTGTATGTATGATGGAACAACGGCAGTAGAATACCGAAGGAACAAGGGAAGCGATGACTACAAAAATCGAAGCCCAAAGACATGGCAAAAACGGTAACAGATAAAAACAAAGACAAATGTTGTCATTGCTGTTCTTAAATTTTTACTGAAAAACGAAGTACATTTGATGATTTTGCTGAATATTTATATGGTCTTAATTTTAATTTACTTAAAGTAGTTCGAGCCTAATTAAAATATCAGACAGAATTTTTTCATTTTGAGATATTTTGTAGGTCTTAGTCCATTTGTTCCAAAAATAAAATAAAAATGATATGTCACCGATCATCTTTTCCTGTTAACAGGCTTTGAAAATCAGGCCAAATTCAGTATTTTATAGCAATATTTACAAAGAATATATAGGGAAATGTGACAACATGCTTATTATTTAGCTTTCATATGAAATAAATATCAGATAGATTTTTTTCATTTTTTGAAATTTTAGAGTAATATACTTCTGACAGCTATGTGTTGAGCGGAAAAAATCAATATGTCACCGTTTGGTTAAGAGAGATATTTTATATAGTTAATGAAATAGACAATATTTACGGGAAAGGGGAGCTAATTCGAGGGAAAGTGTATGTCAATCTATTATGACGTCACAATGAAAAGGCTAAATAAGGAATATTCCGGCTTGAAAATCAAGTCAATTTCGCATCAGACTTGTTTTTCGCAATGCGCCAATCGAATGCGCCGTGTATTAGTGTCGATCTACCTTAAAAGATACGAGATGTCATTTACAATGCCTTTCCCTGTCCCGATGGTGAACTTGTCTTGTATCTCTAGAATTGTAATCCAGGAAAACAATTATTGACAAATTTCTGCTTGCATAAATCTCTAAACCAATATTGGAGTTGGTGGAGTTGCAGCTTATCTACATATACTTACTAAATACAGAATTTCTCCAGCTTTTTGAACACATTCTTGTGGTTTCTCTGATTCAGGCAGATTTGGATATACTTTTTCATACCATTCTATCTGTGTAAATCCAGGATATACTCCTAAATAAATACAAAATAGGTTTGCTAATCAGAAAAAGATTGAACATTTTAAATCTGTCAAAAATTTGTCTTGTTTTAGGGTCTGGAAAAACATCCAAAATTATGTGAAAACACTAATTTCAAAGCTTACTCATTTTGGAGGAAAATTTTCTTCATTTTTCCCCAGATATGATTTTTGGTTTTTCATTCATTTGTCTTTGAAGAATCTGTTCTGTTTAAGTGATTTTTTTATGGAGATAATTATGCATGCCTCTTTTTTTAAAAGAAAACACTGATCACATACTATACAAATTTTACCTCCAGGAGGTGTGTGATTAACGGGATATAAAAACCATCTTTTTTCTCCATATATAACACCATTCCATGCATCTGCATGTTTGTGAAAACTGACACCACTACTGGACGCTCCAAGGAAAAATATACTGTCGTCTCTTCCATCCTGAAAATAAATTTCAATCGAATCACTAGATCAAGAACAATTAAGCAAGCTTTTTTACATATGTGGTGATTGATTGTACAGATCTGGTGACTGATTGTTTGACTGGTTTATTGTTAACATCTGCAATTTTTCAAGGGGCATAACTCCAAATCAATTCTCTCCTCTAAAAAAATAAATAAAAGAAATAAATAAAACCTGGAAAAGTTTTAAGATAAGAAACTTGCATACCAATTTTGAACATTATATTAAATTGTTCACAGGAGGTAATAAGTTTGACTCACTTTACGTTAAACAGGAGACTCCCACGAGCCTTTATCACTCACCTAAACCATGTCTGATACTGACAGTTGAATAAAACTTGATGTTGATAAAGTCTATGAACTAAGTTCCATATTATCTAAAGTAAAACTATTTCCCCTGTTGGTGGCTATCTTGAAAGAGAAGTACTCCTATGAAGCGGACAATTCAAGGAAATTTTAGCTTTAATTTGTTCTTACTTGACTGGTAGTTTCAGAGAAGATCTTTGAACAAATCTTCCATAAAGGTCCAATGTTAATCTATGTTTGCACAAATCTTCCATAAAGGTCCAATGTTAATCTATGTTTGCACAAATCTTCCATAGAGGTCTAATGTTAATCTATGTTTGCACAAGTCTTCCATAGAGGTCCAATGTTAATCTATAATTGCACAAATCTTCCATAACAGTCCAATGTTAATCTATGTTTGCACAAATCTTCCATAGAGGTCCAATGTTAATCTATGTTTGCACAAATCTTCCATAAACAGTCAGGGGAATTACTTGAATAAGTGATTTTCAAAATCACTTGTTTCAGTGTAACATTTTAGTAAAATAAGAGTTGCCTTTCTTCATTTTAAGATAAAATCACCTATATGAGTAACTAAAATTTACGACCAAGAAAAGTGATTGAGGCTATGCTTTGAAATATCTGCAAGTCCTCTGTGTAAAATTGAAGAATATTCCTAGATAAAGCCATAAACCCAAATTTGTCTTCATTGAATAAAATTTAATGGTTTTAGAGAAGTTTATATGATTTTGTATGAAAATTACTTGTTTAAGTAACCATTAGCCAAAAAATCACCTGATTAAGTACTAATTATCCATCTGACCCTTGGGATTTCAACAGTAGCGAACATTGATTTTCACCACAAACATAAGTAATTAATTGCATAATCTGACAGCTAATACATTGAAGTTATCAGGAAAATTAGCCATGGTGTCTGGAAAATTCTATTTAATGGGTTATTACCATTGGAACTTCACCTTTATTAAGCTGAATTTTGCAACAAAATCAATAAAATAAAAAAGATGATACAGTATTAGTACAGATGTTTTGTGTTTTTCCAATGGTCTTGGTTGTTTCTTTCAAAAAATGACAGTTTGATTTGTTTATTATGATAGATTAAGAAAATATTTAAGAAAAACCTTACTTTGCCAAGGAGGGAAAAAAACTACTTAAATAAGTGATTAAAAATCACTTATTTAAGTAATTCCCCTGACTGATAAGGGTCCAATGTTAATCTGTGTTTGCACAAATCTTCCATAAAGGTCCAATGTTAATCTATGTTTGCACAAATCTTCCATAAAGGTCCAATGTTAATCTATGTTTGCACAAATCTTCCATAAAGGTCCAATGTTAATCCATGTTTGCACAAATCTTCCATAAAGGTCCAATGTTAATCTATGTTTGCACAAATCTTCCATAAAGGTCCAATGTTAATCTTTGTTTGCACAAATCTTCCATAAAGGTCCAACGTTAATCTATGTTTGCACAAATCTTCCATAAAGGTCCAACGTTAATCTATGTTTGCACAAATCTTCCATAAAGGTCCAATGTTAATCTTTGTTTGCACAAATCTTCCATAAAGATCCAAGGCCACACTTAAAAGAATGTTTGTTTCCCCTCCCCCGGGTGTAGCCTCTGAAACTGACCAGGCAGGCAGGTGATTTTTTTTTTTTTTTTGAAATTCATATACAAATATATCGTTGGAAACACTTAAGAAAAAGCAGATCGTGGCATAGATTGTGAATTTCCAACACTTTACATCAGAAGTACAGTAAACAGTAAGCCAAGGATTGATTTGGCTCGTTTTCATGGCAATCCTGGAATGACATGTGTTTGTGTTGATACTAGAGGTTAATATCAATTATCTGGATGGGAATTTTTGTTTTTTTAAACATATTTCTAGTTCTACATAGATCTGATAGCAAATTACTTAGGTTAAGATTCACTTCTAAATGTTGACCAACTCTAAGACCATAAAAACATGAGATCTATAATCATCATTTTGCACCTGTCTGTCCGTCACTTCAAGTTTCATTTATTTTCTATGCATGTAAATTAAAAGAAATTGTTTTCCACAGTGTCAGATAGTATTGATTAGTTAATTATGAATACGTACACTTAAAAAAAGTGTATATTACTGGTACACAGTTGTGGCTAGCCAGCATCTAGAATGTGCAAATGATACTATTTTAGTACTTTTTAAATTAATGCATTGAAAAACAAGAGGCCAGGACCACTGAATTCAAATAATAAAAGAGGCAATCAGTCCCTTTGAGGAGGTATGTATCTTATCAACACAATTTGTTTAAA
>MJUU01005009.1:66406-106541 GCA_002080025.1 Modiolus philippinarum
CAAATCTTCCATAAAGGTCCAATGTTAATCTATGTTTGCACAAATCTTCCATAAAGGTCCAATGTTAATCTTTGTTTGCACAAATCTTCCATAAAGATCCAATGTTAATCTATATTTGCAGCTACCAGCCATCTTGGATTAGGTAGACCTGACAGTCACTTTTTTGAAGAGATCATCTGAGGACCATAGATACTTAATTGTTCTAGAGGACCTTTCATAGGTTTTCTTAATGGTTCCAGTTAAAACTATGTTCCCAGCAGCGGCATCTTGGATCAGGTGAAGACCTGCTGGGCATAACTTTGAAAGGGGTTCTCCAATGGACTATTGTGACCAAGTTTGCTTCCATCTGACTCAATGCTTTGACACAAGATCTTTATGGGTTTCCAAATGCCCCAATGTTAAACTGTGTTCTATGCTAGCGGTGATCTTGAACAAGGTGTAGGACCTTCCTGTCACCCTTTCTGAATGGGAGCATTTGAGGACCATTGTGAATATGTTAAGTTCAGTGGTCTAAGAAGAGAAAATATATAAAAGTTTATTTTTCCTCAAAGGATCAAATGTAGAACTATGTTCCCAGAATACCATATAAAAATTAAGTGTCTAGGACCATTTTAATTATTTATTATACTGTTTTAGAAGCCTCAAAAGTAATGCTCAATATTTTGTTCTGAAGCTCTTGACTCTTCTTTATAATACTTCAATTTTATTCAAACAAGTCTATAACTTAAATAAATATTGGTTACATCATATTTATTACTTTAAATTGAAATCAATAAGAAGATCACAATGTCTATTTCAGTTACGTCAATCAAGCATTCCATTATTGTATTGATATGAACATTTACCTTTATTTCAAAATATTTTGGTGGCTTAAGAGTCGATGGTAGACTTGAATCGTTGTAAAACATCCGATCAAACACATACCTAAGAATATAAATATGAAATCAACATACATGTCTGTACAAATGAAATCTACAAGCCAAATTATACAGTGTAATTCAATTATCCTGTTTATTCCATAACAAAAATAATTCCTATATTCTAATCCATTTTTTTTCCTTAAAATTAGGGGTGGGCAGGAAAATTTTATTTTACACTTTGTATCAGATTTTGTGAAAATGCTGTCATTTTAAAGAGATATACCCAAATGGACCAAAAAATCAAAAAAAAATTTTTTTTAGGAGGGTGAAAAAATAGGGGTGGGTGGGGATGAGAATCTACTTTATATTTCATTATTGCCCATGAGCAAAATCTATAAATTTGTCCCATATCATAATTTTTCAAGATGCTTTTAATAATGGAAATTGTTTGTAAATGTACGATTCTTTCTGGCTAATAATTTATTGGTTTAGCAGATGTGCCAGTCCAAAATTATTGATATTAATTGTGCAGTTTTCCTCCAATTTGTTAGGAAAACCATTGGGTGTTTGCTGGTATAGACCTTGCTATTTATACTGCGATATCTTGACAAGCCTTCATTTGATGCCAAAATTAACATATAAGTAGAAATTTTTGTGGACTGCTATGGGATATCTGTTTCCCAGATGACAACAGATCTTTCCCTTTAAGGAGGTTTGCTACTAATGTTTTGGGATTTCTGTCAGATTTTCGGAATCCTCGGGTTTCATCCATTTAAAAGCATTATAATTTTTTGCCCATTGACCCCCAAATTTTTTTCCATAATTTCATTTCATACATCTTTATGAGCATTCTGTTAAAATTTCATTGAATTCTATTTATTCTGTCATATTCATTCCTGGTCAATTCTTGTTAAGGGCTGTTCCAGAAAAGTTGGTCTGGGACCCTTTGAAGGCACTTCATATAAATTTCTGTGGGTGGTTGTGTTATCTTCATCTTTTTGTATTGTACATAGGGGGAAGAATTCTATGGGTGGTGGGGGTCAATAAAAAGTGCCTTCAAACCCCCCCAATGTCAATTTTTCTGGAACAGCCCTAATGTTAATCCTATGAAAAATCAGAGGAGTTCAGTTTCCCGCCAAATTTTCAATCACTTAAATCTCAAGAACACGATCATCAACCTATCAATTTTTTTCAATTAAATTACTCTTTTTTCACTTTTCTTAGAAAAAAATCATGTTTATTTGAAATCCTATTTATTTTCAAATGGAGTAGCGAACCCCCTTAAAGCCTAATTCTTGTTTCCCCTTCTGGATTTGCCATATTCAACATGGCGGGACAGTCTTTTAAGAGGCAGGAGATGCTTATTCTACTAGTACACCTGATCTCACCCATGGTTTTTTATCAAGTCCATGTTGTTCATCTTTGTGTGTGTGTGCATCTCCATTTTTCTTTCCTGTGCCGTGCTCATATTGTGTCTCAGTTACTTTGTTGTTTCCAATGTTGCCATTGTCGTTGGAATGTTCATTTTGGATTGAAGGTTCAGTTCTCACTTACTTCTAACAGTCTATAATGCTGGCAGACATGTTTAGGACACAGCATTCATCAATTTGTTATTGCACATTTCATTAGTTGCGAATTTATAGATACATATAGATGCAAAAAATCAACTAGAGGATGACATGCCCACGCGTAAGGTTGAATCAAATTGGGAATTGTTAGTAATATTTGTGTCTGTAAGACACATATAATGCCCCTGCTAAACACATGTTATTCTAGGTTGCACAGATTAACTATGTACCCTATATTACTAAATCACCAAAAAATTAAAAGTTGAACAGTGTATATTTTTGAAAAAAAAAAATGAACCGAAATCAAAATACATACCACATGCACATCTTCAATATAGGTACAAAAGATCTTCAAAATAAAAACTTCCTAGCATCAAAACTGTAGGAGGAGTTGCGCGGACAAACTATGTACCCTCTATTACTAAAACACCAAAAAAATGACTAAGTTCAACAATGTACAATTTTGACAAAAATCAACCAAAATCAAAATCCTTACCACATGCACATCTTCAATATAGGTACAAAAGATCTGCAAAATAAAAACTTCCTAGCATCAAAACTGTAGGAGGAGTTGCACGGACAAATTATGTACCCTCTATCACAAAATCACTAAAAAATCACAAAGTTCAACAATGTATATTTTTGACAAAAATTAACCAAAATCAAAATCCTTACCACATGCATGTCTTCAATGTAGGTACAAATGATCTGCAAAATAAAAACTTCCTAGCATTAAAACTGTAGGAGGAGTTGCACGGACAAACTATGTATCCTCTATGAAAAATCACCAAAAATGACTAAGTTCAACAATGTATATTTTTGATAAAAATGCACCAAAATCAAAATCCTGATCACATGCACATCTTCAATATATGTACAAATGATCTGCAAAATAAAAAATTTCTAGCATTAAAAATTGTAGGAGGAGTTGCGCGGACAAACCATGTACCCCCCTCGGACGGACGGAAAACGGACAAGGGTAAAACAATATGGCCCCGACTTATCGTCGCGGGGGCATAAAAAGAAGTATCTGTGTAATTGATAACAGCAATACTCGAATACAAAATTTCGCACATTTTTTCTGTCGAGCGAATGTGTCAATGTCATGTATTGTGCAACAAATGTTTCACAAGTTTTGGTACATGTGCAATTTATAAGCTAACAGTATACAAATTTACTCACAATGGTTCCCCAAGGTCATCCTTTGACCTTATCATCTGTTCCACAAAATGAGTAAATGAGCTTTCAATTTCTCCATTCCCACCTCTTCTAACGATCTCCAGTGAGGTTCCTGATACAACTAACCATTCTCCATACTCCCGTTTCAAACTTTCCACCGACCATTTTTCTGGTTTGGTCCAACCTGCTGCTCCATTTTTAAATGTCACAATTAAAGGTTTCTTAAACCGAAATTCTTTTTCAAACTCTGCATTCGTAAGATATTCTGCTTCTCTACGAGTAATCGTACATTTGGTCGAACCATATTTATGTTGAACACTTTCGGATGCCAATCTCCAACCGCCAATAGTCTTCAGTGTGGATGCATCCTCCGATGGGCTTGGTGGAGGAATTTTTGGAAAGAAGTCACTCTTATAAGCAAGGAAAACGGATATGAAAAGAACTGATACCGCACCAACAGATAATTTGGCAGTTGATGAAGAAACAAGAGTTGTAGTTGCAGTTTGAGTCCTATTTTTATTCTTTGACGAATCTTTATTATTCAGTGTTGAGTCATTTTTTACATGTTTAGGTTTCCTATTTTTCATACTACTGTCACAAAACAATGAACTGAAAAATAAAGAAAAAATATAAACACACATTTAATTATTGTATGGTAAATCAGAGGCTCCCAGGAGCCTGTATTGCTCACCTGGTTTTCAGTTGCCACAATCAAGCTCACATTATAAGTTACACAGTTGATCTTCAGTCTCTCAAACTTTGGTAGCTCAAACATCACCAATATCTTGAACTGTATTTTAAGTCTGATCATGTTTACTATATCCTTTTTGACAAAAATGTTCTTGCTAAGGACCACTTTCAACGCCAGTTTTGAAGTTGAGACATCATTTTGTAAATGGCAGTCAAAGACAATTTTTAACACCATATTTTTAAGTTACAACATCAATATCTACATGTATTTGGAAACCAAATTTCATCGAAATCAGACAATGTTTGATTTTTCCCGCCTTTTATGGCAGCTGTTTTGAAAATAGCGGTCAACAAACAATTTTCAAATCCAGTTATGAAGTCCCAACATCAATATATTTGGAAACCAATTTTCATTGAAATCAGACAATGTTGATTTTTCCCACCTTTTATGGCGGCAGTTTTGAAAACAATTTTTAAATCTGGTTATGAAGTCGCAACATCAATATCTATTTGGAAACCAATTTTCATTGAAATCAGACAATGTTAAATTTTCCCGCCTTTTTTGGCAGCCATTTGAAAATGGCAGTCAATGATCAATTTTAAACACCGATTTTGAATTTGTGACAACAGTATCCACTTGGAAACCAAATTTCATTGAAATGGAACAATGTTGAATTTTCCTGCCTTTTATGGCGGCCATTTTGAAAATGGAAGTCAACGAACAATTTTCAACACTGGTTTTGAAGTTGTGACATCAATACCTATTTGGAAACCAAATTTCATTGAAATCGAACAATGTTGAATTTTCCTGCCTTTTTTGGGGGACCATTTCGAAAATGGCAGTATATGAACAATTTTCAACACCAGTTTTGAAGTTGCCACAGCATGGCAAACATTTTATCAATTTACACCTTAACCTTCATTTTCTACAGTTTTGGAAATAAAAGACAAAAAATATGGGAAGTTTGAAATTTCCGTGAAAAAAGGACAGCAATTCCCACAAGGGTTTTTGGATTTTCTTCAAAATTTCAGGGTGGGTAGATCTAGATATGCTGAACCTTTTCGCAATTTACACTTGACCTCTATCTGTTACACTTTTGAAATAAACTAGAGGCTCACATGAGCCTGTATCGCTCACCTGGTGACTGGTTTTATTCATTGTCACCACCCATTCAAACTATAAATCAGTTCAGCAGATGTTACATTTTCATTCTTGGATGAGGTACAAACTAAAAATCACAAACTTTGGAAGGGATCACCCAAAGACAATTGTAACCAAGTTTGGTTCCAATTGGCTCAGTAGGTTCAGAGAAAACATTTGAATGCATTTCCTGTAGAGTCCCTATGTAAACTATGTTCAACACTGGCGGCCATCTGAACATAAAAATCACAAACTTTAAAGGGCAAGGACTATTGTGACCAAGTTTGGTTCAATTTGGCTTGGTAGTTTCAGAGGATAAGATCTTTGGATGCATTTCCCATAGGGTCCCTATGTTAAACTATGTTCCCTGCTGGAGGTATGAACATAAAAATCACAAACTTTGAAGGAAAACATCTAAAGACTATTGTAACCAAGTTTGGCTCCAATTGGCTCAGTGGGTTCAGAGTAGAAGACATTTGAATGCATTTCCCATAGGGTCCCTATGTTAAACTGTGCTCCATGCTGGCAGCCATCTTGGATGAAAAACAAACGTAAAAATCACAAACTTTAAAGGGGACCACCCAAGGACTACTGTGACAAAATTTGGTCCAAATTGGCTCAGTGCTTTCAGAGGAGAAAATCTTTGAATGCATTTCCCATAGTGTCTGTCCTATGTTAAACTATCTTCCCCCGCTGGCAGCCATCTTGGATGAGATGCGAACCTGCTGGACATATGTAGAAATTGTAGTTCTGGAAAACCTCAACACTTCTGCAATTCACATTTAACCTTTATCTCAAACAGGTTTTTGAAATAAAAGTAAAAACGTTAAAAAATTGTGAAAATTCAAAGGAAAAGTGGCAATAACTCCTATGTGGGTTGTCAAATTTTCTTCAAAATTGCAGGACATGTAGATCTTACTATGCTGACCATATTTGTTATACAAACATCACTTCTATCTTCTACCATTTTCAATATTTAAGATTAAAAGTAATGAAAAACTGAAAATTTTACGGAAATAGGGCAATAACTCCAAGACAGGTAAAAGAATATTCTCCAAAATTGCAGGGCAGGTAGATCTCATCATGCTGATCATTTTTACCTATGTCTGAATTTTGATATCTGTAATGGTTTTCGAGTAATTTGCAAAAAACGACAATTTACCCCCTATGTTCTATTTTTAGTAGCAGTGGACATGTTGTTTGGTCTCAGACATAAAAATCAAATACTTGAAAGAGCATACCCTGGTGATGATTTAGTATTGATGATGGTTAGTATTGGCCCAGTAGTTTCAGAGGAGAAGATCTTTGAATAAAAGTTAACGGACGGACGCTGGACGCCGAATGATGGCAAAAGCTCACATGGCCTTTGGCCAGTTGAGCTAAAAATGCAAAAATTTTGAAAATTTTACAGAAAAAGGGCTGTAACTCCGAGACGGGTCTTCAGATTTTCTTCAAAATTGGTAGACCTCATCATGCTTAGGCAAAATAAAAAAAGAGGTGTGGTTCCGGTCACCCGACCGACCCTATTTTTTCCTGCCGACCCTAGACTTTTTCACCCCAAAAGTAAAAAAAAAAGAAGAAATAAAACGACCGACCCTAGTTTTATGGCCACTTTTGACTGACAAAGTTTAAGAAGAGATCAGCAGCAAGATCGTAGTTATTTTGAAACTGTAAATCGGTATTATCATTGCTTATCAACTAGCAGAGTTTTAAATTTACTTTCTGGAACCTTTTTTATGAAGAATTTGATGAGAAACGAGCTCAAGCGCCGCGAAAATTGAAGTTATTTCCCATCAGGAAGTTTCGCGCAATTATAAATTCGGAACGAGTTCGGAGCGGACTGTCGTATCCGTATTTAGCTCACATGTTATTTAATATTTCAGAGGCTTCAAAGCCTATTAAACTGTTGCGAGATAAATTTAAAGGAGACTTAAACCTCTTCTTTTACATCTGTTGTGAATATAATATTGTCAAGAGTCAATGTGATATAAATAGCATATTGTCAGCTATATCGACACTTTACCGACCACATGGTTTGTTGACATCCTCAAAAGTTATGGCAGCAAATGAAATATTCGAGATTATGATATGAAAATATAAATTTTGGTGGAAATACACCTTCTCTTTATAACTGTTAGGACTTTTCAACTTCATAACAACCAATAGTATTTATCAAGTCCCATAGTGATAAGCACGATCGTTTGGCTTGAACTGAGATTAAAAATCGATCAACTGGGAACTTGGACAAATCCTTAAGTATCCACGCCCCTATCTCTAAATCATTTTTAGGGTAAAAATGTGGGTATAATATATGATTTTATATCATAGGTTACAATGCATTTACATGTTAAGTATTATATATGATTTAAAAATATAAAAAAATAAAATAAAAAAAAATCCCGACCTACCGACCCTATTTTTTTCAGAAGGGTTACCGGAACCACACCTATTTATTTTACTTGGCCTTATCACTGTAATCCCATGTCAGATTTTTGATATCTGTAACAGTTTTAGAGTTATTGGCCAAAAACTGTAATTTACTCCTATGTTCTATTTTTAGCAATGGCGGCCATGTTGTTTGACCAGCCGACTAATCGAACACAATTTTGAAACTGCATACACTGCTGATGCTTCAGGCCAAGTTTGGTTACAATTGGCTCAGCAGTTTCAGAGGAGATGATTTTTGAAATTGTTGATGAATTGTTGATGGAGGATGGACGCAAAGTGATGGCAAAAGCTCACATGGCCTTTTAGGCCAGGTGAGCTAAAAAAGATGCCTATATTTTGACCAGTGAGCAAGATTTATATAAGTTATGGGTTCAGTTTTTATTCTAATCATGTTCTTGATCAATAATCATATCTTGATAATTGTGTGGGAGCAGACAGGGGTGTCTTTTTCCTTTATCCTGCTCCCTTTTTCCTCTCTACAGGAAATCTTTCCTCCCTTTCTTGTCCCAATTTCTCATTTCTCCCACTCCCTTCTCTCCAGCCAGTCTCCCTTTTCAAAGTCCGCCCCCTCATATTTGTCCCTTAATGAATGATTAAACTCAAGTCAATATTTAAGTAATTGAGTTTTTTTTATAATTTTCATGACAGAACGAATCAAAATCTCAAGATATATTACTAAAAGAATTTTTTAGATGTAAAATCTGCTAATGTGAACTTGTATGTATAAATTAAAGCTAGTGTATAATATTTAAGACATTTTATGCAAGGATTTCCATGAATTGAGTGAAAACATGTCATTGGCTAAAGAAAGGCCACTGATGCCTTTAACACAAATACCTCCCAGTAAGGAAAGGGGGAGGAATAAGTATAGTCAAGTTATTTCCATTCCAAACTGATTTTCTTGTAACGATCATCTCATTTCTTTTGAAATATATCTGTTTGTCATTATCAGGCCACATCAAATTAATTAATAGATTCTCATCCCCACATGCTCCATTTTTTCTAAGCTCAATTCTTTTTTTTCATTTTCAATTATTCAGGAATTTTCTTCGAATTCCTATCAATTTTAGTGAAAATCAGTAAAAAATCAAATAAAATCCTCCCAACCACCCCAGATTTTTTGTTACAGGTGGATGAGAAACTACAAACTACAACTTGTTAGGGCCTCAAAAGTAATGGAAGTAAAATAGTATTACTTGAATTAGTCCTAGTTAACCTTTGTTTTGTACTAACATAAATTCTATTTTTTTTTACCTGTCACAAAATATGAAAATGTATATTACTCAGCTTGGGGCTATGATTATTTTTTGCTTGTAATATACAAGATAAATAGATAATAAAGAATATAAAGTTAATTTCATTGATCACAAAATCGGACTTCAGGCAACATCCAGTCCATTAATAGATTCTGACCAGGAGTCAACAAGGTGGACGGAATCACGAAATGGAAATATTTTGTGTTAAATGGTGAAGTCCTTTTTTCCCAGAATCAAAATGAAAGTTAAACTGAAAGAGTAATTTTGAAAAAAAAGTGCTTGTGAAACACTACTTATGCCCCAGCATGAATTTTATTAGTTTCATTTGAAAATGGAATCTTAATATTTGGTTAGAGTTATCTTTCTTTAAATACAAAACACATGAAAATGGAATTCAAAATTTTGACCTCTGTGACCTTGACCTTAGAACTTACCTATTTTTGGGGGCATATTCATGTTCCACTTTGACTAGACCTATACACCTGCCAAGTATGATAAATCTATCTTTAATAGTTCAAAAGTTATAGCCAAGGTTAAAGTTTCGGGGGCACAGACAGACAGACACACAGACAGGACAAAAACAATTTGCCTCCTGATCCTCCATTTGGGGGCATAAAAATGAAGGATTTTGGTGGGGAAAATGGGGATGAGAATCTACTAATTAACTTGATGTGGCCTCACATTTTTTTAAAATTATTTTTTAAAGGTAATTTAATAGAAGATAAAGTAAGGCCCCTAAAAACCTAGCTTCTCAAAAAAATTTAATGACATTTCATAGGCAAACAGGTTTTTTATTCTATTTTTGGCACATTTTCTTTAAAATTGACCACTTTTTGACATCTTTTGAGAAAAATAATAATTTACCTACCTACCTACTCACATCCAAAACTGATAGTCGATAAACAGTAAACAAACATTTTATTAAGGATGGCCAAATCAATTTCAGTTTATATTTTACAGCAAAATGTTCAATTTGATTTAACTGTTAACAAAGAAATTAACATTTCTTTGTCATATTACATAACTTAAATATTTTAAAATCTATAATTCAATTTATTCTTCAAAATGTAAAATTACAGTAAGAATTTGTAAACTAGGCACAGCTTGTCCTCCCTGATCAAAGTTTCATTTCCATCGAGAAAAAAGAAAATCTTACCTTTTACCTGAATTATTTCGAGTAACATCCCAAAGAAAAATATTTACGAAATCTGCTTCTATAACATAAGGTGAATCAAATTTCTTCTTTTTTCTAATGTTTTATGCTATTGATACAAGGCAGAAATAAGGAAGTAATTAGTTGTGTATTGTGTTTTATTATATATTTATATAAGTAATGGGGATGATCTTTACTACTGTCATGCATTACATCTGGTCATTGTTGTTTTATATTATTGTTCTACTGAAGGATAAGTGGGGGTCTTAACTGCATATAGTAATCATATACTGTAGGGAGAAATATTACAAGTAACTCCGCTGCCAAAGAGTAAGCAACTCTCAACAGTATAATTTCAAGGAATATTGCGTCCAAACATAACAAGATGTAGTCTTAGATTATGGGAGAAGAGGCCAATATTTCGATCTTCTTTTTGATCCTAAGAAGAAGAGCTTCATGGTCTGTTCAATACGGGGTTCGATGATCAATACCAAGTTTGCAATGCAGAAGTCAGGAAGCTCATGATCATAAATTACTCTGAAAAATTAGGAATTATGTTCCCTTTTTCATGTATGATAGGATAATATTTCTGGACAGGATTTCAAATTGAGGATCCGCTGTAAATGCACTTACAATACATGTGGACTGACCTACTGATAGGGTGATTCCTATATTCACCTCAACTCAGTGTAAAATTCATGCTACATTTAAAAACCTTTTAAATTACTATAATCAAGCTTTATACTGACTTTACAATGCAAATAGGTTGGAGACCAACAGTGTAATAACTTATTATTGGGCATCATACATGTTGTCAAAGAACTAAGAACTGTATGCTTCATGCATAAAGTGTATTTTCTAATTTTTGAAAAGTTACAATTCACAATACATTGGTGGCAAGATCAAATCAATGGATTAAATTACCTCCCCATGGATACTGCAACATGTTTCAATGCTAGCCTAATAGCCAGCTCTCAATGTGATATTATAATTCCTATAGAAAAATCAAAATTTTTGTGACATAAATTGATGATACATATACATGTATATGAAAACTTGTATTTTTTTTTGTATTCAACTTTATCCTGTTTTATTTGTATTTAAGTTAGAATTATGTAGATTTTAATTAAATTGGGTCAGCAAGAATTTGAAACTTCTAGATAAACAGAAATTTTACCTAGAAATTGTATTTTCACAAAATAAATACTGTCAGAAAAGAACTTATATCCTTCCAATTTCATATTTTTGGCAGAAAGTGTATATTTGCATCACAAGAAGGGACTTAGTGAAAAATGTAGCGATAGTTCTTTTTTTATTGTGCAGAAAAAATTAAGACGGGAAAGGAGAAACAAGAGTTTTTATAAAGAACCAAAACATAATTAATACAATAGCGTCTAATTATACAAATTAAAATTAAGCTTACCCTATAGACAAACTTCAAACCTAACTGTTTCCAGTATATTACTTCTAATATATGATCTTGTGGCTAAAACCACTTGACTGTCCCAAATAATAATATATATACATTATGTTACTCAACAGGGATCAAATTTAAGAGTCTTAAATTTTCATTCTTGGACATTGGCAGTTATATATGGGTTTTAAGTTTTATTTGCATTAAGAATCCAGGCGAAAGAAAATTTCAATTTAAAGTACCTATGAGAAGTGTTCTTTTATTAAAACCTATTTAAAGTTGCTGGTTAATTTACGTAAATGTTAGTGTTAATTTCGTACTTTAACTCCATACCATTGTTCATTTCCACAGGTGCGAATTTGAGCATGATGGGTTTCAGTCTGAGGATGCAGATGTTTCTAATTATAAACTGGTCGTGTATCAGTTATCACCATTTTCACACTGTAATTTTTCATTTAATCTTCTTAAACTCAGTCTAAACTTTTCAAGCGCTATAATGTGAAAATTTAACCAGTTATATGTCCACCAATCATATTCTTTTTCAGTTTCATTGCACATGCGCAGTTGTATGGTCATTTTGAAAGTTTTGGTTTTCTTCGCAAATTTTGCTGATATTTGTACCAGTTATCATCATCTTTCAAAATATGCATCAGTTTTTTTTCAAACTGTTACATTAACACTAAAACACACTGGAGTATTTCAAAATGGGACGGACTAAAATGGAATAAAGAATGAAAGGTCATCCGCCACAATTTTCCAACCAAAAGTACCTCGATTTTTAACGATGCCAAATTTAGCTGATTTCGTTCATGAATACAAGAAAATATAAAACCTCGACTATCCCGATTTGACTGTTTGAGGAGAAAGCAACATATTCAGAGCTTTATTCTGGCAGAAAAAATAGCTGACACACCAAGGTCTCTCTTGTGTCATCAAATGTGAAAAATCTTTTTTTAGCTTTTCTTCATACGTGACCACCACACAGCAATTTATATTTCAAAGTGACTCTTAAGGGAATTTATGTCAACTTTCTCCGTTTTCAAAGATTAAAACAAATTTCTCTTTGGATTGCACTTTTATGACTTTGATGTCATTTTTGTAATAACTGTGTAACAAAAGGTATGAGTGAACTCGAACCAAGTGAAAATTGGCAATCCTGGTATTTGACCAGTAGGGACAAACAACTATTCATTTTAAAGATTAAGATCTCTAAAAAATATCATTTACCAAAAAATAACTAGAGCTGTCGCTGAATGGCAGCCATTTATATCCCCCGCCAAATTGAACCCTGAATCAATATAGCAAGTTTAAATTTAAGTGTGTGTGGACACAATACAAGTAAGGACAAAATAATACATCTCCCCCTTTTTTTGAGAAAATATTCAAAGACAAATTATCTCCCCTTCAAAACTTTGGACAGTAACCATTCAACTTCATGCACATCTTCAGGTGGTGCACTACAACTATGTGACATTTCATCAAAATCCAAGTACTCGTTTAAGAGGATGTGTGCTGACAAGGTTCTTCCCCCCCCCTTCTTTCAAGAGAATATTTAAAACTGAAATATCTCCCCTTCAAAATTTCAGGCAGCAACCACATAATTTCATGCACATCTTAAGGTTGTGTACTACAATTGTGTAACATTTCATCAAAATCAACATGGGCTGACAAGGGTCATCCCCACTTTTTCCATAAAATATTCAAAGACCCATTATCTCCTCTTCAAAATTTGGGCAGCAACCATTATAACTTTATGCATGTCTTCAGTCGCTGCACTACAACTGTGTAACATCTCATCAAAATCTAAGCAGCAGTAGAACATGCACTGACAAGGTTGGTTCCCCCCCCCTTTTCCAGAAAATATTCAAAGACAAATGATCTCCCCTTAAAAATATTGGGCAGCAACAAAACTTCAGATGGTGTACTACAACTGTGTAAAATTTCATCTAAATCCAAGCAGCGGTTTGGGAGAACATGCATTGACAAGGTACATAGATGGACAGATGGACGGATAGGCCGATTCCTATATACCCCAAACTTTGTTTGCAGGGGAATATAAAACTTTGGGACAGAATACATGAAACATATCTAACAAAAACCCCACAGTCGTCTTGCAAAGCATGTGCAGCCTAAATCCAAGTTTAAATGCAGTAGTACTTCTTGGAAATTCAATAGTTTCCCTTATATTCTTGCATTGTAACTTTCTGGTAAATAATGTTTATCAGTCTTAAAACATCTTGATTTAATCGTCTTCAAAATGTTAAGATTTTATGCGCACTGAAAAGACACAAGTTGTCAAAACAGCCATACACACAAACTAAAATTTACAGTAAGTTCGGTATTTAGTTGTTAATTGTATTACTGTGGAAGTACTTTTATTCGTGGACATCAATTTTCGTGGTTTCGATAAAATTCACTATTTCGTTGGAACTTGAATTCGTGGTTTTGAATTCAATATATTAACCTCCATGCAAAAAAGACATTTCGTTGGGAACTTAATTTCGTGGTTTGAGCCAACCACGAAATCCACGAAAATTGGAACCCCACGAACAATAGTACTTTCACAGTATGTACAAATATAATCTTTTAAGGAAATAATGAAATATTGAAAACTTCTACTTTTAGACCGATGAGAATACTATCTTCGATTTTTCTGACGTAATTATAAAACTGGAGAAAAAAATATTAGAATTGTGCAATACCTAATCTGTACCTTTATTTATATACACAAGGGAAATTATTGAACACAATAAACGTGCCAATAATCCAGATAATAGGTAAATATTCAATAAAATTGTCCATTATAAGAAAACTTCTTTTTTTTGTTCTGAATTTATCTTTATCTAAATATACAATTACTACATGCAGAGATGATAGAATTAAATATTAACTTCATGCAATGCAAAAAAAGTTTAGTAGGTGTAAGAGGTGAGAAAAGTGGTCAGAAAAAGGACTCTTGTTTCCAATTTTTTATGAAGAATATCGTGAGCAGAACAATTTTGATGAAATTCAAATCTAATAAAATTGTGTTGATTAGGAACCAAAAAGGACAGTATTTCTTAATTTTTATACATCAGATCCTACTAAATACCATTTCATGAATTTCAAATATTATCGAAGGAATCAAACCTTGTTACAAAATGTTTTTAAATCTCTTACAATTGTTTTTTTTACCAAGTCCTCCCCTCAGCCCTTAATGAATTAAAGTGGGAAATTGGGGAAACTGAATTGCTTAAAGTGTACCCCCTTTTTCACATTTTTTTGTACAACACTTTGCATGTTTCATACAGTGACATTATTTTTATTGAATTCTAAAATATACAACAAAATAAAATGCATTCTTTTAAAATACCATTTAAGAATGAAACTTCATTTGCCTTTTCAATCCACTTTAATATCGGCATGCTGATTTCTGTTTACAAGCTCTTTTTAGTTTTACTCAAAAATCCAATAGTTGAGTGCCTATATAAATAAGGTTGCTTGTATCAAAATTCCTGCTAAGTAAAATGTATAATTGTCGAAATTGACAAATTGTCCTATTTCATCAACATCAATATCATTCAATAATTCTTCTATCTGATTCAATTTCATTTGGAAGTTTATTTTGAGCTTGTAAATACAGGAATATTTCTTGTTTGCAAACAACTTGACTGGCAATTTATGAATGGACACATTACATATATTACAAATAATATTTTGATTCCTGGAAAATCAGATTTTTCATGGGTATCCCCAAATATTCAATAATTTTCCTGTAACATTTTTAGCAGGCCTTGCCAAATGGAAATTTGACGCCTTTATCAATGGAGCTGAAATAAATGGTAACAGAAGATTGCTTATGTATTGTAGATCAACTCTCACTTTCAGATGGATTTATTTCCTGAAACACCCTAAACATATAAACGCCACACCAATATATGACCGCAATAAATTTCGGTATTATAATTCACCTTCAAAATACAATGCACCATTTTAAAGCTCCAGATAAAAATTCATATAATTCCCACACCCACAAGCCAAGAATATTTGACAAAAATATTGTTTCTAGTTATAAAAGTATCGGCAAAAAGGAAATGGTTGCTAAACAAACTTGGAACACACTTAAACATAGGTAATCAATGATTACAAAGTTGGCCTTGTTATGGCATATGGACACAGTAACCCTACTTTGCCAAGTTGCTGACTTACCATACCCAATGCAAACATACAAAAGGTAACATGATCTTAACATGCACAGAGACAGAGATCTTAACTTGGACATAAACTTGAATGTAAGTCACTCATGTGGACCGATTGTTGAATGTTTATCTAATATTAAAAGCACTCCACAAAGTTGTACCATTCATGATCTGGCTTGTTATTTAAATCTGAGCCAGTCATGCAAGAAATGCAGTGACCATCAGGAGCCTCATACCCATAGCATATGCATCTGCTGATGAAAGATTAATCTTCTACAAGTTGTAGCATCCCAGATCTGGGCTCTTACAAATACTTTAAACTAAGTCACTCATGCATGAAATGTAGGTCAAATAGACCTAATTTTTATCTGGAGCTTCGTAACTTTACCAGACGCATCTACATACAAAATATTATTCCTCTATGAGTTGTAGTATCCCAGATCTGGACTCTTACCAAAACTTTAAGTCAAATCCAGATATTCTATATATCAACCTCTAGTACTATTCAAGATGCATCCATGGACAAAACCTTGTCCATCTATGACTTGTTATTCAAATGATATATAGTCTTAAGTTTGAACGGACGGACAAACGGACGAATGGGTGAAACGCTATATCCCCTCCCTAACTTTGTTGGGCAAGGGGATAACAAATGTTATTGATATATCTATGAAATTTATTCAGTCTGGAGATTATTTCACCAGGTCAGCAGTAACTACTTTCTAGCTGGAGATTATTTCACCATGTGAGCAGTAAATACTTTCCAACTGGAGATTATTTCACTGGGTGAGCTATGAACTTTAGTCAAACCAACACATTTGGAAGTCCATTAACCAGAAAACCTGTAAAAGCTGATAAGACAACAAATAACCAAAAGGACAGAGCTTTGCATGAGGGAGATACATACTCCTTAGTTTCAAATAAATGTTTGTAAAATTTATATATTGCAAGTTTCAATTCAGTTGGTTTTGACGGTCAGCACTTTTGTACTGACTACTGGGTTGGTGAATACCCTCCAGGACTTACAGTCCAGCTAAGTGACCTAATTTTGCCTGGATGCTGACCTATCACCAAAGATGCATGCATATGCAAGGTTAGATGATCCTACAATGCACATGCAGTTACTTAGATCTGAACTTGGTTGTAAACTTGAATGCAAGTCGATCATCCAGAAAATATAGGTCAAAGTGAACTAATTTTACCTAGATGCTGACCTACCAATCAGCGATGCATGCACATGGGATTAGACCAAGATGCATCTGTATGCAAACTTGCAAAGTTTGGCGACCCCACCCTTTATAGTTACTAAGATTTGCACCTAAATGCAGATGCTGACATAGACACGGACACTGATGCCGGCACAGACGCCAGGGTACTCCATTACTGAATAGTCCACTCAACTTCATTGAGGCGAACTAACAATAGGCTCTCAAGAGATGGTATCGCTCACCTGGGTCATGGCTGACATATACAGTTACAATAATATTTTAAGGGCATCATTTTCAGATTTGTTAATATATTGATGTTATGAAAGCAGGCCACAGTTTCGAAAATTTTACTAGGGTACTTATTGGAGTGTGTACTCCTGGTTTTAGGTTTTACTATATTATTTATCAGTTTTAACAGATAAAAATCAAGTTTTATATGCTCATGTGTTAAGTATCATGCCTATCTTTAATTTTAAATGATACAAATAAAAATTTAGAATTAATTTGGATTATTTTAAAAGTAAACAATGAAGGGGAGACTACTCCATATTTGCATCCTGTGAAAAGCGCACATTTTTCAACCTGTACTTTGAGGAAAAATAACTTTCTTCGGAGCCATCAACCCCCATTCAAAGTCCAATTTTTAGAACACTCATGTTCTGTCCTTTAGAGGGATACAAAGTTTGAACCCCCATATATTCACGGAAAATGTTGTTTTGAATGGCTGAAAATGGTTTGTTTTGGTATTTTTGAAGCACTGAGGACAGTTATTTGTCAATGTTTGTATGCCATTGTTTCCCCTTGTAGAATTTGATATCATATTTATTTTTATTTCAAAGTAAAGTCCACATCAAGAGCATTGTTTTGGTATATAACAATCCACATTTGCAAAGAAAAACAAATCCTACAGTGGGGGATGGTTTCACCACACTGTTTACTTTAGTGACCTTGGAAAAAACTGTGTACTGCACCCTATATTATCTTAAGTTAAACTATTTTCCAGACTGGCTGCTATTTTGGATGGGGTGCAAACCTACTGTCACCTTTCTTGAAGGGGACCATCTATGGACCAATGAGTCAAAGTTTGGCTCCAATTGGCTAAATATTTTCAGAGAAGATCCTTGAATACTTTCTGATAGGTTTCAAAGTTAAACCAAGTTCCCCACTTAGGGGCCAACTTGAATGTGATGCAGACAATTGCGGGGCAAATTTTTCAAACAGGAACAACTATGAACCATTGCTTCCAAGTATGTTTTTTTTATTGGCCAAGTACTTTCAGAGGAGAAGATCTTTGAATATTTCCCATAGGGTCAAATGTTAAATCTATGTTCCCTGCTGGCAGCCATTTTGAATATAGCACAGACCTGAAAAACATCCAGTCTGCGCCAAAAACTTCTTTTCATAACTAGTCCTTTGGGCTAATTGAGGTAAGGCCACCCTTAAAAAATTGTTTGTTTGCTGTTTATCGACCTACTCATAAAAGTCATACAACTCAAAAAATTTTATTGTCATTTCACAGAGGAATTTTTTTTAGCACATTTTCTTTAAAAATTAACCCTTTTTGACATTTTTCGAGAAAAAAAAAAAAATTCAACTAACTACCTACTCACATCAAAATTGTTGGTCGATAAACAGCAAACAAACAATTTGTTAAGGATGGCCTAACAGATTTACTAGTCCAAATCCCATTTTACTAGTCTGAAAAAAAAAAGAAAAATTTCACCGTGATGAAAGGCAATGCAAATTTAGCATGTCGTCTAGAAAATGCAATATAAATTTCTGCAAGAAAAAATTCTTGCTAGTCCTATCGGACTAGTGGTTGAAAAAATTTACTAGTCAATATCAAATTTACTAGTCTCAGGCATCGGACTAGTACCCAACGGAGCAGACTGAACATCTTTTTTGCTGGGCACTAATTAAAGACTATTGTGGCCAAGTTTGCTTCCAACTGGCTCAGCAGTTTCATAGAAGAAGATCTTTGAACATGTTTTCCAGTACGTCCAATGTTAAAACTATATTTCCTGCTGGTGGCAATCTTGGATAAAGCGCGGACCTGAAAAACAACTTTTTTGCAGGTGGCCAACTAAAGACCATTATGGCCAAGTTCAGTTCCAATTGGCTCAGCAGTTTCAGAGAAGATATTTGAATGTGTTTTCCTATATGGTCCAATGTTAAAACAAGTATCCCCACTGGCGGCCATCTAATGACTATTGTGACCAAGTTTGGTTTCAATTGGCTCATGCAGCAGTTTCAGAGAAGATCTTTAAATGTGTTTTCACATAGGGTCCAATGTTAAAACTATGCTCCCTGCTGGTGGCCATCTTGGATCTAGCATGGATCTGAAAAACAACTTTTTACAGGGGACCATCTAAGGACTATTATGGCCAAGTTTGGTTCCGATTGTCTCAGCAGTTTTAGAGGAGAATATCTTTGATTGTGTTTTCCCATAGGGTCCAATGTTAAAACTGTGATCCCGCTGGTGGCCATCTTGGATATAGCCCAGATCTGAAACACAACTTTTTTGCAGGGGACCATCTAAGGACTATTGTGGCCAAGTTTGGTTCTGATTGGCTCAGCAAATTCAGAGGAGAATATCTATGAATGTGTTTTCCCATAGGGTCTAATGTTAAAACTGTGATCCCCGCTTCCAGCCATCTTGGATATAACAGGTATCTGAAAAACAATTTTTTTGCAGGGGACCATCTAAGCACTATTGTGGCCAAGTTTGGTTTCAATAGGCCCATTAGTTTCAGAGGAGAAGATTTTTGAATGAAAAGTTAACACCAGCCAGCCGGCCGGACAACAGATGAAAAGTGATGACATAAGCTCACCCTGGCAATAGCCAGGTGTGCTAAAACTTACTAACAGTATATAACTCATCATTCCTCAACTGCTGACCAAATTTCAAATCTTTCCAACTCACACAAAGCAAGAAGTTGATGGAAAAAATTGTTGACACACAGACAGACAAACAATGTCAAAAATACAGGGCACTGGCTTCTCAAGCAGCCAGACCCTAAGTTCAGTAAACCATCACCAATATCCTTTATTCAAGTTATTTAATTATAGTGCATTACAGTGAAAAGGAAAAATATGTTGAATACAGCTAATACAATGCCTTTTTGAAGGTAATTAAATTTGCATGCAATAATTCAAGTATTAATCAGAATTGTATTTTATTTTCCATGGTAACCCCCCCCCCCAAAAAAAAAAATAAAATAAAATAAAACAAACAAATAAATAAATAAATAGATAAATAAATAAAAGAAACAAAAACAAAGGAAATGTGCAATGTTAAGTTTGAAATTTTAATTACTGAAATCTCACCTTAAATATAGAAAGATATAAATAAAATCCAACGGAAATATATATGTCTAGTGTCTAGTGTTTCATAAAAGCAAATAAATTTGTACCTGTCAGATTTAGCGCAAATAATCAATTCTATAAGTCATTCAAGTTATATATGTTTGATGTTAGATTAAATATGTTTAAAAATCAGTTTTTAAATTACCTAAATATTCGGCAAAATATTTTGAAATGAACAACTATATAAAGCTTAAAATCTTATTATCTGAAATCTACATGCGTAACTTATATTGAAATGTATGCTTTTATGGGAAAATAATCCTAAAAGTAGATTTGAAGTCAAATTTTTACACATCTATAATATGCTTTCATACTCAAAATGATCTGAAATTAAAAATTGAAATCACACTTTTAATTTTCAAATTGAATAATGTAAAGGACTTATAAAAGAAATTTCTTTAAGGAATGCAGTGCACTTTTTATGCACAACAAATGAGAAATTTTCTATATTTTCCGTCCTTAAATGAACATTTTACATGCTCTACGACATAAATGTCTAAAAGAAATAGAAATTAATGCTTTTGTAGAAGAAATAAACAACTATATACTGAAATTAATTTGTTTGATGTAATTTCAGAAGCTTAAATTGTAAATTTCAAAGGGAAATATGCCCATATTACCTACAAGTAGACTCTGCTTACTGCAGGCAAAACAAACCAGACATTCATTTTCAGAGAAAAAGTGAAAACCTAAAAAATTACTGAATTCACATATTTTTGATGGCCTTAGTAGGCCATTACAAAATTTATCCTAGATTCTCATCCCCTCCCTCCCCGCTTTTTTCCATAAGCCTCAAAAAATTTTATTTTGATTTTTTGGTCCATTTGGGTAAATTTCTATTTAAAATTGCAGCATTTTTCACAAAGTCTGATAAAAATATTTTATAAAATTTGAAAGCCCAACCCAAGTTTTGAGAAAACATGAATGAGAATCTAGATTTTTTTTATGATGGCCTTAAAAGATGATTTTATAAGATACCCTGCATTGTATTGTTTTATGTTTATATTTATTTACCTTTTAAAAAGATATACAATAGACACGATGAGTTGTGATAAAAGCAATACTATATTATGTATTACATATATTTATTTTGTGTGAGGTTATTGATACAAAATGATACAATTGTTTATTTTTTGTATTTTTTTTTCAGTTGTGCATTTTGTTAAGTCAAACGAAGAATTTTGATTCAAATTATCTGAAATTGTCAAATATAAGAGGGAATTTACAAATTGTCTTTTCAATGTTCTTTGCAAAATCAATTCCCATAAATAAATGTACTTTTAACCACAACAGAAAAAGACATTCACTCAGTACTAATCAAACTGTACTCTAAACAAGTGTCCACCTGAAATATTTTTACAAGAAAGCACCAATATGCTCATAAATGAAAAACTCATTAAGATAAAATCAACAATAGGTAAACGATATCATAAAACTCCCTATTTTATAGTTACAAGAAACTTATTTGATGTCCTCATATAAGGAACAATGATCAGAAAAGGAATAAAAGTATTAATGCAACTAAAATGTTGTAAAAGCTTTGATGTAATGTTTGTGAAACAAATGCTGCAAACTTATTTTTGTCATTTCATATAAAAATTTTGTCATTTATGCACATTATATAAGCACCATATGTCCATTTGTACATAAGGCCAACATTAAAATTATTTTTGTTTCCCCTCCCCGACTGGGTTGTTCAGGTTATAGGTAGGTAGGTAGGAAAATTATTTTATTTTTTTCTTCAAATAAAAAATTTTACTTAAATTTTCAAATATATTCTGATAATGCCTGTTTTATATAACAAACTCTCCTTGACTAGAGACAAAAAAAAAAATTGAACAGCAACTGTCAATAAAATTTTTTGGGTCGCAGCAATTTAAGCGGGTCGGTCGCGGGAGGGGAAACAAACAATATTTTATTTTCGGCCTAAAATGTGTGTTCAAAAACAATAATGAACACTTCAATATTAATCTACTTGACTGGCTATGAGAACAATAGCAAGTTTTTGGTTCCACGAGTATGGCACGCGAAAGTGAGCATAACTAAGGAAAACTTTGTTTTCCTAAGAAAAACCTGGTTTTTGCTTCTATAAACAAAGGTTTCCAGAGCTAAACCCAAGTTTTCATGTAGAAAGCTAAGTTTCGGTAGCAAAATCTGAGTTTCTCAGAGGGAAACCTAGGTTTCTGTGGCAAAAAATAGGTTTTCCAGAGCTAACTCGAGTTTCCCTACCAAAATGTAGGTTTCCATACCAAAATACATGCAAAGCTCAGCTTTCTATGAGTTTCCAAAGCTAAATGAACAACTATATAAAGCTTAAAATCTTATTATCCGAAAAAAGCTAAAAGCTAAACTTGAGTTTTTCTACCTACTGTAGATTTCCCTCCAAAAATACATGCAAAGCTCACGCTTTCTTAGACTATGGATTTCCAAAGCTGAGAAACCTAGTTTTTGCTAAATAAACTCAGGTTTCCACATGGAAACTCAGGTTTTGTTCTACAAACCCTAGTTTACAGAAGTGAAAACTGGGTTTTGCTAACTTTTGCGTGCCATACATGATACACAACTATTTCCTGACGCAAAGAGGAAGGAAATACATGTAGTTGGGTGCCAAGGGGGACCATAAACTTCCTTTTTAGAATGGCCAGTAAATAAATGTTTTATCATATTGAAATTTTAAATCAATGCACCATTGTGACGTTGCTGGTTAATTTATAGTTTCAGACTATTGGATCAGTGGAAAACTATTTGACTGGTGACATTGCAAAGATAACTTTGATTTTGAAATAGTTGTATTATTTGAACAAAATTTAATACGGATTAATGTTCATTATAAATAAATGTACCGGTACTTCCTGTTTGCCAAAATGTTGACTTGTTTATCATTACATGTTTGCCAAAACATGGACTTTGTTACAAAATGTAGCGAAACACATTTTTTTGTCACATTTTCTCAGCTTCTTGTGGTTGGATTGATTTCAACCTGGTAAATCCTATTTGCTGATATAAATTAAATGCAAGTGACACATGAATTTCTCATTGTATTTTTATCAGCTTCTAATGCAGGGATGATTATTGAAATAATGCATTTAGATAGTACAAACAATTAAAATTATAATAGAACTCAAGACCAGAAGTTTTTTTAAATTAACATCAAAGGGACCCAGGCATCCAGTAGATATATGATCTTCAAACATGACACTTGTATCTGAAACAGTGAATTCAGGAACTATTTAGCAAACTAGAGGCTCGGGGACTGAGCCTGTATTGCTCACCTGACAAAATGCTTCTATGCCATGCATGACCAAGAATGAAGTTTTTTACCAATGGGGTCTAATGTTTAGCTATGTTCTCCATTAGCACCTATGTTTTTTGTCTGATCCTATTGAATTGAGTAATTTTTGAAGAGGACTTTCTATGTATTCAGTTAAATTTGCTTGAATAGTTTAAGAGAAGATGATGAAATGGGCTCCTGTTCAGTGCTGGCAGCCATGCTTTTTATCAGATCAGAACAAAATAAGCAATCTAGAAGTGTGTTTTTGATACAAAAAGGAATGTCTCCCTCCTGTTTGTAATGTTTTTTGAGTGATAAAACACAAGTAAGTTTTATGTTTCCACTGGGTGGCCGATCATTCCAGATAGACAATATGCACAACTAAACATTATGATCAACAATCCTGTGAAGTATAGATTAAAATCCTTAGAAAGATGTAGAAGAATGAGCGTCCACAAACTCAATTTTGCAAAATTCCCAGTCAAAAAGGGGCATAACTCCCACAAAAATTAGCTGATAAATCCGGCGAGACCATATGCACAACTACGCATGATGGTCAACAATCCTGTGAAGTTTGGTTGAAATCGGATCGAAGATGTAGGAGAATTGGCGTCCACAAACAAACTAAATTTCGCAAAATTCTAAGTCAAAATGGGGCATAACTCCAGCAAAAATTAGCCGATCAATCGGGCGAGAAGAAATGCACAACTAGGCATGATGATCAACAATCCTGTGAAGTTTGGTTGAAATCGGATCAAAGATGTAGGAACTTGGTGTCCACAAACAAAATTTCGCAAAATTCTAAGTCAAAAAGGGGCATAACTCCAGCAAAAATTAGCCAATCAATCCGGCGAGACGATATGCATAACTAGGCATGATTGTCAACAATCCTGTGAAGTTTGGTCGAAATCTGATCAAAAATGTAGGAGAATTGGCGTCCACAAACTAAATTTCGCAAAATTCTAAGTCAAAAAGGGGCATAACTCCAGCAAAAATTAGCCGATCAATTCAGTGAGATGATATGCACAACTAGGCATGACGGTCAACAATCCTGTGAAGTTTGGTTAAAATCCGATGAAAGATGTAGGAGAATTGGCGTCCACAAACTTTGTGACGGACGGACTGACGGACGGTCGGACGACAGACGGAAAAGACAAAAACAATATGTCTCCCCCTTAAGAGGGGGAAGACATAATTAAAAACGTTTAGTACATCATTCCTGTAAAGTTTTGTTGAATTTGCTTCAGTGGTTTCAGAGGAGAAGATGAAAATGTGATTTTCCCATATGGTCCAATATTAAACTAAGTTCCGTGCTGGCTGCCATGTTTTTTTATCGGATTAGAACGAAATGAGCTATCTTTGCTAAGGACCTTTAGTACATCATTCCTGTAAAGTTTGGTTGAATTTGCTTCAGCAGTTCAAAGGAGAAGATGAATATGTGATCTTCCCCATAGGGTCCAATGTTTAAACCTAAGTTCTGCGCTGGCGGCCATGTTTTTTATCAGATCGGAACGAAATGAGCAATCTTTGTTAAAGGACCTTCCATACATCATTCCTGTAGAGTTTGGTTGAATTTGCTTCCATAGTTTCAGAGGAGAAGATGAAAATGTGAAAAGTTAAAAACTTTAGGTGATTTAGGTAAGGGGCCTTGATATCTCTTTTAAAAATCAACTGGCAAGGTTTGAAGTGAGCTGATCAAAGTACTTATCATAAGAGTGCGACATGTAAAAAATTGTTTTAAATTTGACAAATAAAGTCCTATAACTCTTTCAAGAAAAATTCAAAATTTCACAAAAAAGTACACAGATTGTGAGGCATCGTCCCCAATACCTCTACAAAGTTTGAAGTGAATTGGCCAAATGGTTGTCAAGTTAGAGGGAGACATGTAAAAAATTGCCTTAAAATTGACAAATAAAGTCCCTAAACTCTTGCAAGAAAAATCCAAATTACAAGAAAAAGTATAAAGATCTTGAGGCCATCATATCCAATATTTCTACTAAGTTTGAAGTGTTGAGTTAGAGCTTGACATGTAAAAAATTGCCTTAAAATTGATGAATAGAGACCCATAACTCTTGGAAGAAAAATTGAAATTTCATGAAAAAGTATACAGATCGTGAGGCCATCATATCCAATTCCTCTACAAAGTTTGAAGTGATTTGGCAAAAGGGTTGTTGAGTTAGAGCCTGACATGTAAAAATTTGCCTTAAAATTGATGAATAAAGTCCCATAACTCTTGTAAGAAAAATCAAAATTTCACGAAAAAGTATACAGATCGTGAAGCCATCATACCAAATACCTCTACAAAGTTTGAAGCGAATCGGCCAAACGGTTGTCAAGTTAAAGCATGACATATGAAATGGATGGACAGACAGACAGCCAGACAGACAGACAGACAGACGGACGGACAATCGGACATTGGTATACCATAATAAGTCCGTCATTAGACGGGCGTATAAAAATCAGAAACTCTTTATGAAATTGAATTAAAATTGTTAAAGTAGTTTCAGAGAAGATTTTTGAATGCAGTTTCCAAACTTAAAGGGCCTATGTTAATCTACCTTCCCTGCTGGCAGCTATTTATGGCAGATTTCCTGGCTCTTTAACATATTATATTTGCAATTCTTCAATGAACATACCAATATTCCTCAAGTAACACCAATAACAACTCAATGTTCTATAGAATTCTATTATTGTATACCAATTTGTCATCACTGGAGTATCAAGGTAAACCCCTTCAGGCAGTACAAATTGGTATACAATAAAATTCTATAGAACTCTTGATTGGTTGATTGACAAATAAAAGACAGGAGTTTTATAGGTGTTACTAGAGGAATATTGGTATGTTCATTGAAGAATTGCAAATAAAATATGTTAATCATTCGGGAAATCCGCCATAACATAAAACTTTGAAGAGGGTTATCCAAGGACTATCATATCAAAATTCTACTGAAATTGCTCAAGAAGTTAAAGAGCAGAAGATCTTTTTATGCATTTCCCATTGGGTCCTATGTTAAACTAAGTTTTGCTACTGGTGGCCATGTCGGAAGACTAATCAACACAAAAGTAACAAACTTGGTCAAAATCTCACAAGTTTCATTTATGCAATGTTTAAATTAAATCCATTCAGTGGTTTTATATTAAATCTTTGTATGCATTTCCCCTTAGGGTCCAATTCATTGCTGGCGGCTATATTGGATGATGGATCAGCACCGAAAAAACAACACTTGGTCAGCTGCTCATAAGAATCATTTATGCAAGCTTGGTTTAAATCTATTCAGCAGTTCTCTAGTATAAGATCTTCTGTAAAATTAAGTTCACAGCTAGTGACACTTGGTCAGCACCTGACAAGTATCATTCATGTCATGTTTGATTTAAATCCATTCAGCAGTTCTCTAGAAGATCTTTGTGCACATTTCCCATAGGGTCCAATGCTGTGGGTCATACGATGACGGATCCGCTCCTAAGTAAAAATACTTAGCCAGCATCTCATAAGCATTATATCAATGCCAAGTATGGGTTAAAGCAATTCAGTGGTTCTCAAAAAGAAGTTCTTTGTATGCATTTTACCATTGGGTCCAATGTTAAAATTTAGTTCCCCGCTGGCGGCCATGTCGGATGAGGGATTGGCACCAAAGTAGTAACACTTGGTCAACACCTCATAAGCATCATTCATGTCAAATTTGGTTCAAATCCATTCATTTGTTCTTAAGAAGAAATTCTTTGTATGCATTTTCCCGTATGGTCCAATGTTAAAATTAAGATCCCCGCTGGCGGCCATGTTGGATGACAGATCGGCACCAAAGTAACAATACTTGGTCAGCACCTCATAAGCATCGTTCATGCCAAGTTTGGTTCAAATCCATTTGGTGGTTCTCAAGAAGTTCTTTGTATGAATTTTCCTATTAGGTCAAATAGTAAACTAAGTTCTACCCTGGCGGCCATGTTGGAAGAGGTCAGAAAACTTGACCGTGTTCAATAAAATATAGTCCTTAACATGCTGAAGTTTGGTTCAAATCCATTTGGTGGTTCTCAAGAAGAAGTTCTTTGTATGAATTTTCCTATTAGGTCAAATAGTAAACTAAGTTCCACCCTGGCGGCCATCTTGGAAGAGGTCAGAAAACTTGACCGTGTTCAATAAAATATAGTCCTTAACATGCTGAACATTTTTGCAATTTAAACTTGACCTCTATCTCAAAGTGTTTTTGAAATATAGGACAAAAAGTATAAAATCACGAAAAATTTGACCAATAAAGGGCCACAACTCATATATAGGTACTTGGATTTTCTCCAAATTTCCATGTGGGTAGATCATAACATGCTGAACATTTTTGCAATTGAAACTTAACCTCTTTCTGTTATAGTTTTTTTTAATAAAAAATTAAAAAAAAAAACTCTTTCTGTTATAGTTTTTTTTTAATAAAAAATTTTAAAAAATTCAAAATTTTGAAAATTTTATGGAACTAGAGGCTCAGAGACTGAGCCTGTATCGCTCACCTGGCAAAATGCTTCTACACCATACATGACTAAAAAAGATGTTTTCCTACCAATGGGATCAAATGTTTAGCTAAGTTCTTCATTAGCACCCATGTTTTTTGTCTGATCCTATTGAAACAAGATTGCTACGCGTAGCTATGTCCCCCGCCACCGCAGTAAAATCGATAAAGTCCCATAACTCAAGTAAAATTTTGCAAATCAAAATGGTGGCAAGATATGATCAACTGCATTAGGTGGCAAACAGCTAAGCAAAATCCCTTAATTGGATTTTGAGGAGATGTGTCAACAAAGTCTTCCTATGTTGTGGTATGCATTAAGTGGATAAAGTCCCATAACTACCGTAAAATTTGTCCAATTGAAATGGCAGCATAATATGATCAAGTACATATGGTGGCAAATGTTCAAACTAAATTTCAGCATAATCCGTTCAGTGGTTTCCGAGGAGTTGTGCCCACAAATTGTTCCTAAGCTGTAGCACGCATTAAGTCCCATAACTCCTGTAAAATTTGACCAATCAAAATGGCGATGCGATATGATCTTGTACATATGGTGACTAACAATCCTGTAAAATTATCATGAATTCGGACTAGCAGTTTCTGAGGAGTTGCGTCCACAAGATTTGCCATTGTATAACAATGTGGAAATAATCAAAGTCCCGTAACTCCCACAAGATTCGACGATTCAAAATGGCAATGCGATATGATCTAGTACTAATGGTGACTAACAATCCTGTAAAATTTGAAGGAATTCTGGCAAGCGGTTTTTGAGGAGTTGCGTCCACAAAATTTGCCATTGTATAACATTGGGAAATAATCAAAGTCCCATAACTCCCACAAAATTTGACGAATCAAAATGGCAATGCGATATGATCTAGTACTAATGGTGACTAACAATCCTGTAAAATTTGAAGGAATTCTGGCAAGAGTTTTCTGAAGAGTTGCGTCCACAAGATTTGCCATTGTATAACATTGTAGAAATAATCAAAGTCCCATAACTCCCACAAAATTTGACGAATCAAAATGGTGATGCGATACAATCTAGTACTAATGGTGACTAACAATCCTGTAAAATTTGAATGAATTCTGACCAGCGGTTTCTGAGGAGTTGCGCCCACAAAAAACGTGACACAAGGACGGACGGACGCAGCCCATTACCATGTCCCTCCGTCGCATTGCCGCGGGGGACAATGAATAATTTTTGCAAAGGACCTTCTATACATTTCAGAGATGATGATTATAAGGATGGTTATCTCATTCCTGGCTCCAATGTTAAACTATGTTCTGCACTGCATCTTTTTTGTCAGATCCAAGTACCTTCCATACATCCTTACTGTAAAGATTGGTTGAATTTGCTTCAGTAGCTTCAGAGGAGATAGCAAATATATGCTTTTCCCAAAGGGTCCCATGTTAGACTACGTTCTGCGCTGGCAGCCATGTTTTTAAGGGAATCGGAAAAATTTCGGCAATCTACATAAAAGACCTTCCATACATCATTCCTGTAGAGTTTGGTTCAATTTGCTTAAGTAGCTTCAGAGGAGATAGCAAATAAATGCTTTTTCCATAGGGTCACATGTTAAACTATGTTCTGTGCTGGCAGCCATGTTTTTAAGGGAATCAGAAAAATTTCGGCAAACTACATAAAAAACCTTCCAAACATCATTCCTGTAGAGTTTGGTTCAATTTGCTTCAGAGGAGTTAGCAAATATATGCTTTTCCCATAGGGTCACATATTAAACTATGTTTTGCGCTGGCAGCCATGTTTTTAAGGGAATCAGAAAAATTTCGGCAATCTACATAACAGACCTTCCACACATCATTCCTGTAGAGTTTGGTTCAATTTGCTTCAGTAGCTTCAGAGGAGATAGCAAATATATGCTTTTCCCATAGGGTCCCATTTTAAACTATGTTCTGCGCTGGCAACCATGTTTTTTCAGGGATCGAAAAAATGTCGGCAAACTAAGTAAAGGACCTTCCATACATCATACCTGTAAAGTTTGTCCCCATTTGCTTCAGTAACTTCAGAGGAGATAGCAAATATTTGCTTTTCCCATAGGGTCCCATGTTAAACTATGTTCTGCACTGGCAGCCATGTTTTTTCACTGATCGAAAAAATTTCAGCAAACTGAGTAAAGGACCTTCCATACATCATTCCTGTAAAGTTTGGTTCAATTTGCTTCAGTAGCTTCAGAGGAGATAGCAAATATATGCTTTTCCCATAGGGTCCCATGTTAAACTATGTTCGTCCCTGGCAGCCATGTTTTTTGGCGGATCTGAAAAATTTCGGCAATCTTTGTGAAGGACGTACCATACATTATTCCTGTAAAGTTTGGTTAAAATTGGTCCAGTGGTTTCAGAGGAGATAGCAAAAATATGATTGATTGATTGATTGAATATTGTTTAACGTCTACTCAGCAATATTTCAGCTATATCAAGACGAGAACAAGTTTGTTGATAAATAATCACTTTGGGGTATGGAAAGGGCCATGGGACGGGAAATTCTGACTGCCACTGGAAAAGTAGGGTGAAATCGTCAAGGGCGGGGAATTTAGCCTTGTAGCCGATCACCTACGGACCACCCCAAAAAGAGCTTGCTACAAGGGTTCTTTAACGTGCAGGAAGCGTGGCATTTCTTCCAACACGTGGACCTGAGTTTACATCCCATCCGAAAGATGGGTTGTGTATTTGTTAATCCCTCACAACCACGGAATGGGTCCTATTTCTATACCCCGGGACCCTCGGGGTCAGCCTCCGTTTAGGAGGGGTCACACCCCGCAGGCCGGAGATACTAGGTCCTATACCTATATCCCAGGGTTCCCTCGGGGTCCTCTGTTAGGATGGCTCATACTCCAAGCTCAGAGGATGCTGCGGGCCTATTCTTCAGCCGGGACCGCGCACGGCGGGCAAAAATATGAAAAGTTTAAGGACGACAGACGCTAAGTGATGGCAAAAGGGCAATAACTCTTAGACAGGTCATCCGATTTTCTTGAAAATTTCAGCATGGGTAGATCTTCTCATGTTGATTATTTTTACTTGTGTCAGATTTTTGATATCTGTAACGGTTTTTGAGTTATTTGCCAAAAACTCTAATTTATCCCTATGTTCTATTTTTTAGTAACGGCAGCCATGTTGTTTGACCTAAGACATACATAATAACAAATTTGAAACTAGATACCCTAGTGATGATTCAGTTGAAGTTTGGTTCCATTTGACCCCGTGATTTCAGAGAAGATTTTTGAAATTGAGCCAACGAAGGACGGACGACGGACACTAAGTGATGGCAATAGCTCACCCTGGCATAGCCAGGTGAGCTAAAAATTGATTACAGTGTGGACTTTCCATAGCTATGGCAACTTTGCATCCCAGATATGCCCATGCAATTGACAATAGAGCACACCTTTCATGAAAAGTATTGTTGCAAGTTTCATATCACAGAATTAGCAGACTTTCAAACATAGTGTCACTATTACCAAAGTACAAAAAGTTTATGACCTTTAGTCTCAGTTGGACATAAAAAAGTTTTTATCTGTTGATTTTATATCTAGCGGGTAAAAATAATGGACTTCTATGGCAAAAACTTAACACAACAGCTATTTTTTCAGCATAGGATTGTGAAATTTATTGCTAGTATGAATTTAATCTAATTCAATTTAAATATAAATTTCAATTATTCTATGTAAATAAATTTCAAAGATGGTCGAAAGATATTTTTATGACGTTTTAATCGTAGACGATTTCGTTTTGTATAAAGTGTAATATGGAGATGACCTGTCATGGAAAATTTATAACCCAAACATCATTAAAAGATTATCCCGATACCTGATCAGTTACAATACTAAATTTGAATACTAAAGACCCAAGAATGGGAAATAAAATAGCTGGTAAGACTAGAAACCTTTGTTGGAATGCAAGAAAGCCGTAATAAATATAGGACTGATCCTTAAACCAGTCGTTTTATTACTGAAAAAGAAAAATCTGTTTAAACTGGTCCCCTAGTAAAGCAATAAACAGAGAAGCCAAGTGGCATGATATGCACATGGTCACACCATCAAAGCTTTGAGTGATTTTGGCAAAGGTTCCTCAATTTAAAATACTACTTGAGACAGATTTAAAACTGACTAATCAAATTTGATAACTTGTGAAAGATAGACTTTGTTGTGAATTGATCAAGTGTTACTCGATGTGCAGGTCATCTCCCTTTCCATATTTCGAACAGCAACCATATTAATTATTATTACTACATGCACACCTATAGGTTACATACTATAACTATAACATTTTAACAATTAAATAAGCCATTAAATTAAGAAGGACATGCACTGATACTTTTGGGTACAGACGTACAGCTGAGATTTTCAAAACACCCCCATTCAGTATTTTGGATAACCATACCCATTCATATATTTCCGTTGAAAATCTAATAATCATATAATGTGATCTATTTATGTTTTATTGTTTCCAGTGCAAATACTGCCAACTAGACACTTTTTTTGTAATATATTTACAATTCGGTTAATTTTTGTTACATTTAATCTAAATAATTAAGACTAAGATTAAAATAACCCGAAGCACTGACAAGGTACCACCACCTATTCTTTTTAAAGGAAAATACACAAATTGATGAATTATCTCCCCTTACAAATTCTGGGTCGCAAATATATTACTTTATGCACATCTCCAGGTTATAAACAACAACTGTGTAGCATTTAATCAAAATCCAAATGAGCTTTCTAGGAGGGCATGCACTGATAATGCACATTCACACAGACGGACAGACATGCAGACAGACAAGGTGATAATTTTACTCAAATTTCAACTTTGTGATTTTGCATCGATTACTAATAAATTGATAAAAAGTACTTTGTTTGCATTAAAGGCTTTTTTTCTTTCAATAATGCTTTGAAAATTCCATTGAAGTGAAGAGGAGAAAAGGGAACAAACAATTTGCTTTAAACAATACTGATTTTCTTTCTAAACAATTGGGTTTTCAACACTTATCTCTACTATACCATGTGGATGGTCAATCACACTTTAACTCTACTATACATGTACCATGTGGATGGTCAATTTCATTATCTATTTGAAATATACAGTTTCAATATAAAACAATTGTTGCAAATGTTGATATCCAACTTCCTGAAATGTATGATTACTGACAAAAATGATGTAAATTTACTTAATTACAGGTGTAATATACAATCTTACCTGTCATTTTAAAAAGTCAACCTTTTGATGTATGAAAGTCTCCTAATCTAAGTTACATCAAAATGTAAAAGGTATACCAATTGTTATTCTAATAGGTGTCTATTTTGCTGCAGTTAAATGAGGCGTAGACGGCCAGTGAATGTCAACAAAATTCCTGATAAAGATGTTCCCATAAAACTTAACATTATAAATATCATTCACATGACTGAAATTTTATCAAAATGAATACAATATCCCTCATTTAAATAAGACATTTTGGATGTTTTATTTCACCTTTTAAATTTCAACTTTGAAATTTATGACATAATAAATAAATTGTGATTTAAATTGTTTTACAAGTTAAACTTTAAATTTCATATATAAATATAAATGATTATGCATGTATAGATGACTGATTTGCATCAGGTTAACAACTAAATACCAAAGCTACTGTAAATTTAGTTTTTTTCTCTAGATTGCATTTTTGACAATTTAAGTTTTGAAAATACCATAAACTGAAAGATGTATATTAAACATTCAAAATTCTTTTTTTTTTTCATCAAAGCAGAAATATAAAGAAGTTAGTCCATTTTAAAATGTGACAATAAAAGACATCATTGGGCATCAATTTGCTGACCTGGTCCATGAAACATGGAAACATGTCTAGAACTTTGAGGATCATCTATTAATTGAAGTCCTGTGTAAAATATCTACTTATGATTAAATGTAAGGTTCTAAAGGGGCCTAGCTGTGATTCGGAAACAAAAATTTTCATGAGTGATTCTTCCACGTTCTAGAGGTAATCTGTTCATCTTGGAGCAGACCCCAATAAGACACAATTTTATAACAAGGGTAATTACGTATACAAATGCTGCAAAATTTGGTTTCATTTGAGCCTTTAACACAGAAATTTTAAGATATTAATTCTTGAATAGTTTGAATCTACGTAGCCCAATTGTTAAATTGAAGAACCTTAGTGATCATGCATACACATCCATATAATGGAAAGAAATAGTCAAAGTCCCGTAACTCCTACAAATAAATATGCCCTATATCTGCACATCATGACAAACATTCCTACAATGCGGTATTTTACATTTCTGCAAATTGGCATTACATTTCCAGAAAAAAAGATTTCCGGATTTACAGATCCACAAGTACATTGCTGCACAAAGTTGATGAGCATTTTTGTCATTTTCTGTGTTAGCGGTAGGCCAAAATTTCCTTTAGCCAAAGTGGCTAATTGGTGCAAATTAGAATTAGCCACACTGAAGTTTCATTAGCCACAAAAAAAAAAGAAACTTTTGTTTTAAAAAATGCAAAAAATTTAATTATTTCAAAGTATTTCCTCAACATTGAAGGGATGCTGTCATTTTTGTCAATTCTAGTCATACATTCAAATTATTTGTGAGAGGAAGCCTACTAAAGTTGTAGAAACTGATTTCAATAGCAAATAGGTTGATTGAGCTAATCTTCGGTTCACCTGTGCTAGCCAGAGTGAATGAGGTCCGGGAAGTCTCACTCTAGGGTTCAATTCGTGAAGTGGCAAAGTCACTTTCATGATAAGTATCATGTTCTCATGTAACATATATATTTTAACACACTCGCGATTGAATTTTCACTGGTTTAAAACTTTTATTATTTTATTATTGCAAGAAGTCATCGCTGAGTTTTCATGTCTGCCATGAATCAGGTAAACAAAAGTACGATAATAAAGAGAAAGAAAGACGGAAACGGACATGAAAAACCGGAACTGTACTACTTCAACGTAAATGGATGCCGAAATACCCGTCATTGGTTTCAATGTAAGTTTTATTTTCATCTTCTGATCTGGTCATAAGAACATTTTTTGGAAGGAAGTTTTCTATTGATATCATGATATCTCCGAGTACCGTATATTGATTTTTCTCATTCGCCAAAGTGGCGATTAGACCGAGATTTTTAATCGCCACATGGAACAATCATTCGCCCCTGGCGAGTGTGGCGACCTTTAGCGCTAACACAGATTTTTAAACTATCATAAATTTTATTGAAATAGTGATGAAAGCTTTTTTATGAATCAGGTAAACCTTCAGAAACGCAATACATGTATACAAAAATTTCCAGAAACGTAAACTTTTGATTCGAGGAAGCATAAAAATTAACAGTTGAAAAATTTCTGGAAAAGTAATGCGCCCTACAATGTAGGAAAGAAATGCCTCCAGCAGTGTGATATGTCTTGTACTAATGAAATGGCATTTGGTAGTTTAATGGAGCAAAAGTCTTAGTCCAACAACATGGCAGAAAAGGATGCACAACTAACTCAAAATAAAGCAATCTGCCAAGTTATTCACTAGTTGTACTAACAAGAGCAGAACTGACAGATTGACAGATGACTAAAGGATGGAAATATTATACCTTTTTGTATCTTTGTTGGATACGGCATATATTGGTTTTAAAATAAATGAAAGATTAAGAAGAAATGGAGAAAAAGAAATGGAAATAAAGCTAAAAATTTCGGCTTCACAATGACTAAATCAATGCTTCCTTTCTGGCAAACAAATCTTTTCCCCATGATCTTTAATAAATTAGGATTTTTGTCTGAACATTCTTCTTAGTCTTATCAAAATCAAAGACCTAAGTGGTAAAGCTCTATTAAAATTGACCACACATATAAACATGTTTAAATTCAGTACAACATTATAAGCTTTACAAACCTTTTAACAAAGCAATGCCTTGTTTCACTTATGGTATTCTGTATCTCTGTTCCATGATGAGAACCAATACTGCTCCTTGATTGTGTTATATTGCCCTCTGATTTCTGAAAACTTTCGTCCTTGCTTTTATAGCTTGACGAATTCCATCTGGTTCCTTTATTCTGATGACCAGTTGACCTGCAACGAAGAAAAGGTGCAGCAGGCATCTCATGATTAGGTCACCTCCAGATTTTTTTCAACAATCAATCCATAACCAATCGATTTTACTCAGCTATAAGGATTTGTGACACAACTTAATTTTTCTTCCTTATAAAATTTTAAAACATTTACAAGTGTAACATATTTTTGAATTAAACGATAGAACTGGTATGTTCATTTTAATTTTGCATTATTGATTTTATTTAACTATATAATTTATCCTGAGAATTTATCTAAATGATAGATGGCCTTGTTTAAAATGGTATTGACAGGTACAAATACCTATCGAAAGTTTTACAAAATGACTGCAATCAAACGTAATAATCATATCAAATATCAAACATTTAAAAAATCATCAACTGTTTTTTTCTGAAAAAACAAGTATCAATGTTAAATAACATTCGGAGGTCAAAGGTTCTTTTCATCGTGTCATGAATAATTATACATCACTGTTGATATATTTGAACAAAAAAACATAATCCATTACACTTGTAATCTTTGAAATATATTACTTAGACATGAGGAAATTCAGGTCTACAGATTAACAAGAAAGAAACTTAAGTTTCTGTGATCTATCTTGATGACATCTCATTATTTCGATGGAAATTTGGATTTCAATTGACAAAATTCAGTTTTTGTGAAATAAAATTGAATTTCAGGATACAAAAATGAACTCACGAGTGACCACCCCCTCCTACAGAAACTGCAGTTCCAGTAAATGTTATTATCCCTGAACCTGTGAATGAAAGCTATTTAAGAGATATTATTGTCCTTGGCTTTGGTTGTTTAAACCTGTTCTATCTTGTGACGCAAAGCCTATTTCATTGTGGGATATTTATATCAATAGGCTTTCTGTGAATACTTTTAGGATGGTTCTTACAGTCAAAATATAGTTGAAATATTGCTAAAAGTGGCATTTAACACCATGCAAGCAAATAGGTGCTCTGGAAGGGTACACTAGTGACACCCGTCGCATGGTAATGTCGAATTCGGTACGTGCCATTTCAGTAATACCTCGGGATTTATTCTAATATGACTCTCTTCTTTGGCTTTGGAAACAAAGCTATGTTCTAATTCCAACAATATCTTTTAGCACATGCGTATATTTTTTTACAAAAGGACATTCGTAACGTACAGTTTCACATTTTATTTACTCAATATTCATGTGTAAATAAGTTTTAAATAAATGAATCACCCTAAAAATGTATCAAATTATCGGACAATAACAGATATTTACAACAGTTAATGAATTTAAGACTCAGAACTGAAATTGACATAACCGTAACCTAGCAACGAATGTGTTGTTGTTATGAAATCTTTTCTATGTTGCATATCATACTCTACAATTTAGATATCAAAATTTTAATTTTTAACGTTTATAAGATTATAAATATGAGTTACATTCCTTTTGATTTCTATTTTGGCTTCAAATATAACATCACTATGAAGTCATACAAGTCAGAAATACAACAAGCTCACATTTATACCCGCTTCGATTTTAAAATATCCGTAATTAATATTTTTACAATAGATTATTTGTATAAATTCATAAGCTTATGAGCAACTTGTATTTATAAAATAACGAATATAGATTTCTCTGTGTCCATTTATGTGTGTTTGTATGCAGTTTTCCGACATATTTTAATTCTCGTGTCAAACCCGATATTGCCCTCTAAGAGCAGCTTCGAATGTTCAAAACGCTTGTTAAATATATTAGAATCGAAATAGATTATTGCAATTGGGCTCTATGCGAATTAGAACATGGTCAGACCTTATATTTGTCTTCATTTTATACCTCGCTATCGCTCGGTATAAAATATTGACAAATATAAGGTCTGCCCATGTTCTAATTCGCATAGAGCCCGCTTGCAATAATCTATTTCTTAATTGAAAGATGTCCATCTTCATTTGTGATATAGAAAAATTGTAATAATCGGTCAAATCATGGTTGGGACATAAAATGTAAGTGAGAATTTGACTTGTAGAAATAAATGTAAGGATATGGAGTGACTGTACATGTGACAAAAATGCACATGATACATAGAAAACTTCAGTTTATCAAGGACAGGGCTTTTATTCCTGTCTACATCTTGATGTCGCCTGAGGGTCTTCAAAAAGAGGTGAACAATATTCACCTCCTCATGCGAGACCAAGAAAGCCCCTAGTGTGCGCTTAAGCGGTATTCTTGACAAAAATTATATGTTGAGCAACATCGATTGCAGCTAAAATGAACATTTACTGAAACATATGAAATATTATTGACTTTCAACAAACATAAAGCTAGCCTCATAATGCCAAAAGTGTCCATTATAATTTGGTTCTGCCAGTAGAAACATATCTCTGGGTCTTGTTTCAGCAACTTTCCTAATATTGAGACAATACAAAAATCCTGGAAACTTCCAAGTTTTTATAATATTTACATCACCTAACATTTTCCTAGATGGATATTTAAAGAAACAAGACAATTAAACTGGCTCAATGTAAGAAAGAATCAATTTTATTACATACTTAGTAGAAATAAAAGCGTTTTTGCATGATCAATATGACCGGAAGTAAATTTTCACACCCCAGGAAAATAATAGGTTATTTTATCCTCCTCGAGCATCTCGGACAAAATAAACGACTTCTGGTCCATATTGGCCTGGGCAAATAAACGACTTCCGGTCAATATTGGCCTGGGCAAATAAACAACTTCCGGTCCATAATATCGGCCTGGCATTTCTAAACGGCAGAAGTATTAATAAAAAGTTTAATATATGTGCATTTCCATATTGACCTGATTATCATCCCTCGACCCATATTGTCCCTTGACTTCGTCTCTGGCCAATATGGGTGTCTTGGGATGATAACCAGGTCAATATGGAAATTCCCATATATTAATCTGTATTTAATTTTCATCAAAATTACTTAAATTTTTATCAAACCAGGATTTGTCCATATTTGCCATTTTATTTTTGTGAAGTGAGAATAGTAATTTTAATTGTGGTTTTGTAAAACATATATGCAAAATGTTTTCCAATTAGAAACCCTAATAATATACAAACTTTTTTAAAATTAATATCTTTTAAAAAATCTTTATTTAAACATGTTAAACATTGAATTAAATCACTTATCTAAAATTAGAAACAATTACTTTGTGTTTATTTAATATCTTTAATAAATAAATTTAATCAATTTTAATATTTATATTGTTAAAAATTCAATCAAAAATCTGTCTAATTTATTTTTGTCCAAATATACTAATATATAAAATATGATTTTTTTTTAATACATTTGTAATATTTGTTTTGTTTATAATCAATCAAGCATCCGTTAATTTTTATATTTTGTCAATACAAAATATATAAAATAATTGGAATTTAATCTAGGCAATATTTAATCAATATCTTACCTAAATCTGGTCCTCTATGATTCCGTAAATAATCCAGTTTTCTGTAGTACAAGATGTATATAAACCCAGACAGATGTAGAATAATTATAGCAGTTGTCATCATCATAATAAAATAACACATTCTATTGGTCATAAAAATGATGAGAAGTAACATCTCTTGCATTCTTTTTTGACAGGAAAACAGCCAATATGATAGAATCTCAAGTGGTTCTCTCGGCAAAGCAATCTGAAACTGACATGATGATACCAACATTAACTGACAAGTTGTTAATTTCATTGATGTGGCTAAGGATATTAATTATCAGTTCTATAATTGATCAGAGTTTATAACTGTTGTTGTGTTTCTTTTATGCTTCTTTGTAAAACTTAAATGCTTTTTCTAAAAAGTGTAAATGATGCTCATTTTCTTTTGCCTACAAATGCAAACTGTTCTGAATTCAAAAA
>MJUU01005009.1:106828-116927 GCA_002080025.1 Modiolus philippinarum
TCATTTTCTTTTGCCTACAAATGCAAACTGTTCTGAATTCAAAAAATAATTGAACAACCAAAGTAGAAATAAGGCCAAACCAATTTAATTCTCTGTTTAGTGTCAACTTTATTTTTGAAATGTAGGCAGGCGGGAGGCAAACAAACAAAAACAAAATAAAAAACAAGGAGGAAATTTTTGAAATCAACAAATTTTGATGTGAATTATGAAAAGTCAATTCCGTTGAACCCATTTCAGTTTATTCAGAGTTTTTTTAAGTTTCTAATTGTATAGTATATATTTGTTGTCTTATTAGTCGAAGCTTAAGCTAGAATCGTTCAGGTGATGGTATATTGGGCGCACAAAAAATTCAACGATGGCAGAAAAACATAAAAAAATCTGGATTTTAATCAGAAAAACGAATGTTCGTTTTCTCCTAAAATCACACATTTTTCAATGCGTGCGCTAACGCCAAACATAGAAATAACTTGCCTTGGCCTACTCAACAATATTTGTTTATAAAATACAATTACTGTATGGTTGTTATATTTTGCAGGGCATTAATTTTTGGGCTACTTGCGTTTAAAACCAAAAATGCAAAAATTTATTCCCACAAATATGTTACTATAAACCTTAATATAAATGAACATAATGACTTGAACTGAAAATCCACGACTATAAAACCCTGCGAATAAATCCAACACTTAAAACCGCGAAAATTTTGTATCGTGAATATAAGCCCTATATAGTATGAAATACAATATACATTTATTTCCCATACATATGGGAAATATGAAGATTTGTTTACCCGAGGGAATCATATTTCCCGAAGGCATCGCCTGAGGGAAATATGATTTCCCGAGGGTAAACAAATCTTCATATCTCCCACATGCATTGGAAATAAATATTTTATTCCACCACTAAGTTTAATATGTACAAATCATTGAAGGTTGTATCGAGAAGGGTTCTATCTCCCTCAATCTTATCTGAAATTCTTTCATAATCTTGAAGAATTCAGGCATTATTGAGGAAAACCCAGCAAAAACTCATCTGGAATCATTTTTTCTTCTTAAAACTCAGCCTGAATCCTCCTGTATTCGAAGGCCCCTGCATCTATGACATCGATCAGTGAAAATCTAATGGAGTAATAAGTACTCAAGAACTAAAAGTACACCGCAGTAAGAAAAGGCATTGTCGTTGCTGAAATAAATTTGTTTTATTGATTTTTGAAATCGACATAATAACACAATTGAACTTATTAAAACTGTACTTTTGATACCTTATTATTCGGTAAACACTCTTGCTAGGTGATGGTGAGCTGTTCCTTAACCGTGTTAACTCGGAACGTCTCTTTACTATGATAACTCTTGTAAAATCTAGAGAATTTCGAATGAGGGGAATATGATATTTGGACACGACGTTCAGCGGGAGACACGATGTTTTGTTCACAGTCACGTGTGACACTCTTGGCCAATGAAAATTTGTTATTAGTTAAGTTATTTTTATATAGTGGAATAATATTATTAATGCTCCAAATAAACGAACTAGTACATGTAGTTCTTTTTTTATTGTATACCTGTTCAGACAAAAGTTCAGAGGCCTTGCAGAACATATTGGTTAGGCAAGACCAAAGATTGATTTATAAATAAATATACTTTGGTTTTGCACAAATAAACCCTAACGGGTTAAAGCAAAAATATAAAATAAACAATGAAATACAAATTCACAAATTGTTTACAACATATAACTAGAGCTGTTGCCGAATGGCAGCCAGGTATACCCCCCACAAACTGAACCCTGAATCAATATGGCAAGAGTAAATTTAAGTGTGTGTGGACCCAATACAGTTGTGGACACAGTACAAATGTGGACACAATACAAGTATAGACAAAATGAGATACCTCCAAAGAAGAATTATCTCCCCTTCAAAATTTCGGACAGCAACCATTTTACTTCATGGACATCTTCAGCTTGTGTACTAAAACTGTGCAACAGTTCATCAAAATCCAAGCAGTGGTTTATGAGAACATGCGCTGACAAGGATCACCCCTCCCCCTTTACACAGAAAATATTCAAAGACAAATTATCTCCCCTGAAAAATTTCAGACAGCAACCATATTACTTCATGCACATCTTCAAGTGGTGTACTACAACTGTGTAACATTTCATCAAAATTCAAGCAGCCGTTTAGGAGAACATGCGCTGACAAGGTTCACCTGCCCCCTTTTTCCAGAAAATATTCAAAGATGAATTATCTCCCCTTCAAAATTTCTGGCAGCAACCATATTATTTCATGCACATCTTCAGGTGGTGTACTACAACTGTGTAACATTTCATCAAAATCCAAGCAGCTGTTTAGAAGAACAGGCGCTGACAAGGTTTGCCTCCCCCTTTTTTCCAGAAAATATTCAAAGACAAATTATCTGAGTCCTTCAAAATTTCAGGCAGCAACCATATTATTTCATGCACATCTTCAGATGGTGTACTACAATTGTGTAACATTTCATCAAAATCCAAGCAGCCGTTTAAGAGAATATGCACTGACAAGGAACATGGACCGACAGACAGGGTGATTCCTATATACCTCCCAAACTTTTTTTGTGGGGGGTATAATAAGAAGATATATTTAATGAAGTAAAATTGGCCAATGCTGACCTCATTACGCAGTTCTACAGACTGCTTTATATAGTCAACAACACTGGACATTACTTGTATCTGGATCCAAGATTTTTTTTTAACTTTGGAGAATCAAGCTGGTTAAAATCAGTTACATGGTTATTTATATTTTCAATGAAACTCTGTCTTATATTATTATTAATTTGACAATGGAAAAAGAAGTGTTCTTCGTAGTTTATAGGACCTAATGTATTAGAAAGTATATCATAAGTCAATCTTGACATTTGGTCCTGTATGCTAAAAAATTATAGCTGACTGACTAAAGCTTTGCATGATATTTACTTCGGTCAGTCAGTTTTCGATATGTTGGCCTGTTAAAGGGGAAACAATTCACCCTATGTACTGAAATCATGGTATTTTGGATGATGGTTCCATTTAGGAGATAACTGTATTGTATTTGAAGATTTTGGGGCAGCAATTGGGGATTGGATGGTCGGTCCCAAATTGAGTTTACTGGTGACACGTCAGCGGAGCCAGTAGACGTATATTTTTGACAATTTAATCCCCAATTGATGACTCCAAATCTTCATATACAATACAGTTACCTTCATTCTAAAGTAGTTGCACACATTTACAATGTTCATTACATTCATTATTATTGAAATCAACATCAGAAGGACAAATTGAAATATTAAGGCCTAAAAAACTTAGTAGTAAGTCTTTGAGGGAAGACATGTGTCGTCTGCACAATAACAGAAATATTCTAAAATTTGTCAAACAGGAAGCGGCCATACGAAGGATACTAAACTCTCTTACACGGTATAGGTCCCAATACTGATACTCCATGCCATATTGCAGAAGGCTCAGATACTTGGTTCCCGAGAAAAATGAGACAGAAATTTTTTGTGACCCAGATCAGTAAAAAATACTCCATGTTCCATCAAACAGGAAGTAGGTATGCAAGAGATACTAAACTCTCTTACACGGTATAGGTCCCCATACTTATACTCCATGTCAAATTGCAAGGTCCTGTCACATCTGGTTGGAAAAATATAGGCAATTTTAAATATAGGCAAAATTTGAACTCAGTGACCTTGACCTTTGACCTGGCTGAAATTTTTTTTGGTGGATTTGTACTTAACTTCATTTGGTCTATTCATTCTAGCAATTGTAATTAACGAGCTATAGCAAAATCTAGGTTTTGACCTTTTGACCTGTGACCTTGACCTCAGTGAAATTTACATAATGCTGTTCAGTTTCATATGACCAATATACAGGCCAAATATGAAGGTCCTATGAGGGGTGGTAAAGGGGGGTCCTCAACATGAAAGAACGTGCTTAAAATTTGCTGCATACGAAAAACACAAGTGATAAAAATGGCAAATCACGAATCACGGGAAACTGCTGCTTGTAGTTCGCCGAAAATTTGGGAATCCATTATCATTTATGGTAATTCATGCAATTTATTTAATGCCTTTTTTTCACTGAAAGCTCTTAAAATCAATGAAAATCTGTTAAATTTCACTCTGTGATACTTTCTGGTATCTTTACAATTCTAATTGTAACAAGTTACGATTTTTTACAGGAAATTGAACACGTACGAAATAAAAAAAATATCCAAAACGAATCATGAGCTTAAAATACAGACAAAATAAAGGGCTACGCCGAGCGCAGCATGATACGACCGCAGCATGTCGACCACAGAAATTTGAACAAGTGTAAACTAAAATTAATGTGGACACAGTAATTTGCTGGACACAATAAGGACCTTGACACATTAATTAACTGGACACAAACTAATGAAAATAAAAATTAGCCCTTTTAATCCCTTATTACTAGGATATTGTAAGAGCTAAGAAATTTTGTTGACTACCATCAAGAGAAATCCAAAGAAAAAACTCAGGTTGAAATCCAATGAAAAATAAAGATTTCACATCTGGCCCCAAATTGTGTTAAAATTTCATAAGGATTGGTCAACTGAAACTAAAGTTATTGACCAAAAACAAAAGTGTCTACAGACAACAACGACGACGACGACGACGACGCCGACAACGACGACGACGACAGCACCATACCATTATACGGCCGCAAAAATTTTTGCGGTCGTATAAAAAGAGGCACATGAAATAATGCCAACACTCAAATACGAGGAATAAAAACACAAAACACGAATTTATAAAAAGCCAAAAACATCGCACGAAAATAACCCTTTACCACCCTCAATGACATATTGTCATTTCCTGATCATGAGCAGAGATATCCTGAGAACCTTAAATTATACATTGAACTTCATCAAATTTCAAACTGGTTACTATTGTAAATGATAAGATCATGAAAACAAAAGAAAATGAAAGTCTGTGAAAATGTATTGCAACCTGTCAAGTCTCACGCATTTGGCGTGAGAGTCACGCTTTCCAATACCAAATCACGCTCTCACGCTCACCCTTTTCAATGTCTCGCTTTTCAAATTTTCGAGAAAAATAGATTTTAAATAGAAAAACAACTTTTCACAATAAGAAAACAAGATATTAGGTGTTATTCTGCACATTCTTTCGTATTACGGGTTCATTTTCACGTGGAAGAAGAGAGAAAGGGACCGATTTTTTTTTTATGAAACAAGTGCCTGTGCTTGACAGCTCTGGTATTCACCGTATAGGAGGGTTTTTAAACACCAGGGGGCGTTGCGATAATGCCTAGAAACACTTCCTGGAAACAACATTGAGTTGAAAACAAAAGGATATATTAGTTGATATGAATAGAAAATTCTGATATTTTATTAAATAAATGTACACATATTGCGATTGATGTTTTAATTTTTGTGTTTANACATTATTAATGAAAATCTTGGATGGTGCAACACCCCCCCCCCCTTTTTGATAGAAACAAGTGCCTATGGTTACACCACTCATTCTTGTGATCCCAGGGCGTCAATTGTAGACAGCCAACTGCAACGCGGTTACACATATTGGATCACATTGAACTTTTCTTTCTTCGCCCTGTTCTTCATGATCATTCACTCAATTTTGGCGGGAAATAAACACGTGTAAATGCGGGGCTGGTACGGGGTAATTAGTGTAACCCGTACCCGTACCCGTACCAAGAATTGCCGTACCCAAAATACATTTACGTAAATAAAATAGTAAATAAACGACAGAATGTAGTAATTTTTTGCACTGGTATTGGTTAACATATATTTTTTCTAATTATCAAAACTTTTAATTGATTTTCGTTGCATAATAATTGTTATAATTAAAAATCTTGTTTTTGACGGGGTAAAATGTGTAACCCGAACTTGCTAAATAGGTACACCAGTCCTGTAGAATTCAAATCTTTTTGTTCAGTTTGCTTTTAATTTGCACTTTATGCATCAAACTAGTAAAGAGTAGGAGTTGAAGCACATATTTAAGCTGTTTATTTATTTTTTTTACATTTTGCATTACTTCAATTCCTGTAAACGAGTCATGAGCCAGACTGAACCAACATAATTTTGTTTAAACAGTTCATAAATTAACATTGAGATGCATTTCAACGTTGCCGAGTGTTAAAATGTTTAGAACAGAATTTCCAAAACAAAAATGTAAGACTACATGTACATACTTAAAATTGGAGCTTAGCGTCGCTTTATCAGGATGTGGATGAAGAAAATATATAATAAGAAACACACTAATATAAATAACAAAATAATGATAATGATATTTAACTCACGAAGAATGAAGCAATAAACAGAATTTCTTAATGTGTATTTCTATTTGTTAGTTTTTGTTTTTTGGTATTTTTTTTGTTTTTTAACCGCTAAAGAAGCTTCACAAACAGTTTCTTCTCATTTTGTTTTTAAAAAAATCAACCTTTAATTTTTTATAGGATTATAGACATGAAAGTTCCGAAAATGACGAATATTTCGTAGAACAAGTTCACTCTGTTAAGAGCATTAAACATTCAAAACGGGGCTGCTTGATTGCAATTTTTATTATGATATCAAAAAATATTTTTATATCAGAAATACGATTTTTTTTAAATAAAAAAAATATTTTGTTAACAAAAAATACTAAGTATCATTCTGATTGGGACTGTTATAGCCCCAGCTATAGCCTTTAATGAGGGGGGGGGGTCCCATAACAGCCTAACAGCAAATTGATTTTTCCAATAACAGATAATTCAAATAAGTGATAACAGCTAACAGTGTATATCAATTCATAACAGCTAACATATAAATGTAAAACTTGGATAACAGTCATCTTATTCAATAAAATTTCGTGTGGAGAAGATTTATAGAATAAAAATTCTTCCGTAAATGGTGGTTTACAGTGGGAGATGACCCATGTGAGATCGATGCACGCGACCTCATCTCACACCGGTAAATGACCAACCAGACGTGTTGATTTTTGTGATGCAACAATCGTAACCATGACTTAACGTCATAAAACACCTGACGTCACAATGTAAAGAATACTCAACTGGCGATAACGTTGTTCAAACAGTAAAGGTTACCATACGCTTCTTCTCGCTTTTTACGGAAGAAATAGGATCTTGCACAAGATCAAAATTAAAGATCGGGATATCTTTCACTCGTGTAAGAAATTCTACGTCTTTTCCTCTCGTTTCGCTACGCTCCACTCGAGAAAAGACGAAATTTCTTACACTTGTGAAAGATATCCCGATCTTTAATCTGACCTTATGCAAGATCCTATTAAAGATAACAGGAAACACCTACAATGGCCGAAAAACATCACCACATGCCACAAAGTAAATAGGAACTGCAAGAGACAAACGTAAACAACGATAGGAACTCGGGCAAGCCGGACTTAGTACCGACACTAGCAAAAGCCAGCAGTAGGGTTAAACCGGTTTATGGGTACCCGTTTCCCTATAGTATAAAAAACATACGAATAAAACCCGTACAGGTAGACTACTAACTCCATGACCACAATCTTGAAAAGAAAAATGGGGGAAGAAAACGTAATTTTGAATGATGGGTCAAGGAGTGCTCGCCGCTAAACTGCGGGCTAGCTCAAGGAGTCTAGTCTGCTGGTAAAACACTGTCCCACTACGGAAGAAAAATCAAATTCAAAACTCCCAATTGGTTTGGTAAAGAATCATCATGTATTTCAGCCGTAGACATCGGCAATATCAGTGAGAGGACAGTATGTGTGTAAAATCCTCAGGTCACTGGATCCCAAAGCTAATTTAACGAACACGTGCAGATCCCGTGCAGAATATCCTGTCGATACCCCTATTGCGTAAAGAATGTAAGTTACTTCCCAGTTTTTCTGTATTTTTAATAAGTTTCTGGCATTTTTAACAACATTTCCGTAAAATCGAGGATGGGAAATGCCCTTGGTAATGAGTGACATTATATTTAGATATCAAACGTTCATACCTTCGATCACTTTTTAAATGTATTTAACAATTTATGAAGTCTGTAACCTTGCTGCAAAAGTTTTGAAGTGATAGTAAGGTTACATTCACTGAAGTCGTCAAGAGTAGAACAAACGCGTGCGAATCGAAACCAGTTGAGAAATATAAACTCCGTAGGATGGGGCTAGAGGAAAGTCGCCGTCAAGAAAAGGGAAATTAGTAATTAAAAATCATCCCTTTTATCGTAAATTTTAGTTTTTATTTTACCAGAGTCAACGATGATAGATAGATCCAGAAAAGGGCAATTTTTAGAATACATTCATAGGCCATCATTGTCCATGATGTTCATTGACTTCATTATCAACAGGTGTGGATCGTATTGCAAGGCAATACCAAGTCCCCTACCGGCAGGACAAGGCTTTATTACACTAGCAAAAATGACAAAATACCTGTGCAGAAATAATTTAACTGAAAGATGTCCCATACACGATTTGGAGACCACTATTAGAGTAAAAACATCATGCTTACACACAAAAGGCATTTTTTATTTAGAAATATGGTTAAAAAATAAAAATAAAGAGAATATAAAATATGAAAATATAAGTCTAAAACCAGTTTACAGAGTTCGACAGGTCTCCAGTTCACCGTCCGCCATGTTTGATAATCGAGTGAAAGAAGAGAAATAAGTCGATTTCCAAATTGATTTTGAAGCAAGAGTTTTATAGACCAAACTGAAATAAATTAATGAAATTGGAGGAATAATGTGTGATCTTTCGCAAAAGATGTGTTACTAAGGTGTCAGAGGATTATTTAATATAAAAATTAAGAATTTTTAGTGCCATGTTTGCATCATTTTACTAGATTTAACCTAGACTTTAATGCATTTCAAGGGTCATTTTCATACCAATTTTCAAATCGATTTTGAAGCAAGAGATTTACAGTCCAAACTGAATTTGAAAACAGAAATAAAAAGAGGAAAGTCTGTAGTTTTCAAATATATGTGTTAATAAGCTGTGCGATTTGTATTTAATAAGTTATATCCAATTATTATGACACACCCCATATATCGTAATGTAATTACTACACACTAATTAGGTAAACAATCGATCAGATGTAAGTCACGTGATGACAGTGGCGGATTTAAGGGGGGCCCGGGTGGGCCCGGTCCCCCTTAGGTCGGAAAATATTTAAAATTCCTAGGGGTTTTTAAAAAATTGGGTTCCGGGCCCCCCTTTTGAAAAAAATATTGGACGGGCCCCCCTTAGCAGAAAGTCTGGATCCGCCACTGGATGACTGCAATAGCTGGGTATGAGATAATTGCATCTAGAATCTTTCAAGTAGCATATACTTAGAGAAAGTTGGCAGAGAATTGTGGAACATCTCCAAGGCAGTATAATACATAAGAAAGTGTCAGCGGAGAATCTCTTAAAGGGTGCCTCTATTAGTGGTCAAGTTTGCGGTGAATTGCGGAGAATGTCCAAAACAGTGTCTTATACGAGGGAAAACGGGCATCAGAGAATTACGGAGAATCTTCTAAGCAGTCTATTAGTAAGAAAAATCCGCAGAGAATTGCTGAGAATCTCCCAAGCAGTCTTATTAATGAAGGGAAGAAAACAGGAAACACTTACAATGACTGAACATTACAATCACATGTCACAATCAACCAGGGAACTGCAAAAGAAAAGCAATAAAATGACAAAAGACAAACACAGAGAACGATAGGAACTCGGGATAGCCGGACTTGGCAACGGCACCGGCAACAGCCAGCGGTATGGTTAAACCAGTTCTATGGGTACCCAAACCTCCCCTTTCTCTATCCCGTTTCCCTATAGTATAATAAACATACAAATAAAACCAAATACAGGTAGACTACTAACTCTAAGACCACAATCTTGAAAAGGAAAGAATAGACAAAACGTAATTTAGAAAGATGGGTCGAGGAGTGTTCGCCGCTAAACTGCCGGCTAGCTCAAGGAGCCTAGTCTGCTGGTAATAATAATCAAATTCAAACATGACTTCCCGAAGGTTTGGTAAAGAATCATCATGAATTTCAGTAGACATCGGCAGTATCAATGAGAGGCCAGTATAACTGTAAAATCTTCAGGCCATTGGATCCCAAAGCCAATTTAACGGAATCATGAAGAATATC
>MJUU01005009.1:122061-134388 GCA_002080025.1 Modiolus philippinarum
GATATCCTACGAGCATTGAGTGCCATGTACCAAGGCAATTCCGCACTCTCGCAGACCCAAAAGGCAAGCAAAAGCGAGAAATGGAAGCAGATCGTCTCGTACCTCTGTAAGCAAGATAAGTATGGGAGTGGGGTGAGGACCGTCTTTCTTCCCAAATGTATCGACCAGTTCCTGGATCGTCTCGATCTTTGCGCCGCCGCCTACCAGGCTGGGAATAATGGGGTGCGCAACGAAATCGTGACAATCCTCGACGCCATGATGAAAATCAACCATATCAGCAGGGAGGAGTACGAGAAGCTGCATTGAAAGCTCCTTTAAATAAATTTACGATGCCTTTAGTAGTGAATCACGGTTATCGCCGGAGATATGCAGTGGGGGAGCGAGGACTATTCGATACCATCGCCAGTCTGGCCGGACAACTATTGACCTCTTCCGCCGCGAATACTTTGGGAAACAAGGCCGTGAGCACCGCTTCCGATGCAGCCCTAAAAGGTTTGGAGAAAGGTTTGACGAAGGACGCGGTCAACATCGTTCATCGAGAGTGACCCGCAAAAGTACGACCCTAGGAACTCCCGCAGCAGCAGGTCCTAATCAATAATTCTATCATGGATGACGGCATCGCAACCATCCACGACTTTCTCCAGCGCTATAAATAAATATATATGATGGCCGATATGCTTACTATCACCAAAGGACTGACTTTCGACGAAAGTCTCTAGGGGTATCAGGTTCTCGAATACTAACCTCAAGCCGGGGCTCAGCTAAATAACGCCGGTGCATAGATCCGCATCAATATCAAGACCCAGGATCTCTTCCTCCATCCAGCCGAGAGCTATCTCTTGATCGAAAGCCGAATCCTAAAGAACGATGGGACCGCCTACACTGACGCTTATCTAGTATCGCTCGTCCATATCTCTTTCGTAGCATCAGCTACCGACTCTCCGGCCAGCAGATTGAGCATCTCAACGACCCCGGCATCGCAACCACCATCCTGGGGATGCTGACCTATCCAAACGACTTCTCTAAATCGCAAGTCCTCAATCAGCTATGTTTCAAGGATTCTACAGAAAAGGCTGAGGCAGATAACGTTGAATTCGCAGCACGCCACGGGTATATCATCGCCAGGCCAACAAGAAGGGGATCGTCCTCTTTCTCCGTTCCCCTCAAGCACGTTTTCGGCTTTGCAGAGAATTATGATAAAATCGTCTATGGATTCAATCACGAACTCTCCCTGGTGCGCGATTCGGATGCCAATGCGGTACTGAGAGCTGCCGCCGTCAGCGACGTGGCCAAAGTCTTCTTAAGCAAGGTCTCCTGGTTCGTTCCCCATGTCACTCCTTCCGACGAAAAGAAGCTGCGGCTCTATAAGACCAGCTCTATAAGACCATCCAGAGCAAGACCAAGATCATTTTCGGATTTCGCATGAGGCAGTGCAATTCCATCGCCGTGCCTCAGACCTTACAATTTTACTGGCGTCCAGCCGCTATAAGAGCGGGCGTTTGAAACCTCGATGGATCATCGTCGCCTTCCAGACGATTAGGAGCAACGCTCAGACAAATAATGCCGCCGTCTGTGAACACCGCCGATTGCAAAATATCCACCTGACCCTCAATGCCGATCTCTACCCTGCCTACGTTTTCAATGCTAGCTTCACACAATGCAGGGTCGCTACGCCAGGGTCTATAAGGAGGTGGTCGAATTCCGTAAGAAATTCTACCGCATGAAAAGTCTCCTGAGCAATGGTGGTGTCAACCCCTCCGACTTCATCGATGTCTATCCCCTATTTGCCATCGACGTGAGTCATCAGTCCGAGCGGTTGAAAGAGTCAACCGTGGATATCCAGATCCGAGCCGACTTTGAGCGCAAAGTCCCTGCCAATACCCAAGCCTTCACCTTAGTCATCTCCGGTCAAATCCTCCAGTTCGAATCCGATGGCCAGAAATTGAGCGTCGTCTTATGAGGAGAGTTAGATATATAGATAAATAGGCGCTTCACTTTTCACATGGGTTCTCCTTCATAGCCAGATCTTGACCCGCTTCAACCCACCCTTCCAACTGCGCGAAGAAATCTTACGAGAGGGCCCTCGTGAATCTGGAGATGTACTACTAGTACTCCATCCCAAATATCCATTCCGGAAATAATTTCTTCCGCTACTCCCAAGACGATTGCGTCCACTAGTTTCCCATCACACTGAGCACCGGCTCCTACGGCATCGACGATATCAACGATTAGATCCAACGCAAATGCGGCTTAGCAAACACAAAGTCACGATCCTTCTCGATGCCAATCGCGCGACTCTGAGAGCTAACTTACCCTTGCCAGAAGCTACCAGGTGGATTTCGATGTGCCCAATAGCCTAAATACGGTGCTTGGACTCGATCGCCGGCCTATATATACGTCCAGAGGAAGAACGGATATGTGGAGGGTGAGCATACCGTCGATATCATCAGCATCAAAAGTATCCTCGTGAATAGCGATATAATCCATGGCAGTTACGTCAACGGCACCAAGCATTCCACCAACTAAAGCTTTTTTCCCGGGGTCGATCCGGTGATAAAGATCATCCAGACCCCCAAACATCTGGTCTACTTTCCGGTGACACTGAGGACCATCGACCGCATGCAAACCTACCTGACCGATCAAGACGGTCGCGCCCATCGATCTGCGAGGGAAGCATCTCACGACCCGAGTTATAAATAAATGGATTATCAAAAGTACGGTCTCAACCTGACGAAGGGTCAGGCAGAGAAGATCCAGCATGCGGCAAAGAAGGGGTGCCCCGCTGCATGCCGACCTATCTGGCGGGCATCAGATGCAACTCACTCAACGGCAAATCCAGCGCATCACCAAGCTCTTGCAGAGTGGTAAGGGTGGTATGGTCTTGGAGATGAGTCCGAAGCTAGTGAGGTATAAAGTAAAGGAAGGTGGATTTCTCCCCATGCTTGCAGGTCTCGCCTCTGCTGCGCTACATAGGCTATCCAAAACCGAGTTGCCTGCTTTGGGTGTGGGTGCCTTGAGCGGATTGGCTAGTGCAGCCATCCAAAAAGCTGTGGGATCCGGATTATTTCTCAAGAAAGGTGGAAAAGTATGCTGCATGAAACCCCAGGGTCGTTGTCTGCATTTCAGCTCAGGTACTTTGTCCAATACTTATGGCGATGGATTTTACTTGAAGAGTGGAAGTCGGCTCTACGATGGTAGTGGATTGGTCCTTGGCCCCAATATCCTCTTCAAGAGTATCCCCTGCTAGTCATACTCCTATAAATAAATGGAGCAAGTAGATGCCAGTAATATTGCTTGCATGGAAGAGGAGCTCATCGCAGAAATCCAGAGATATGAGCATGCATTGAAGATCTATAACCGACATTGCCTTTTCTGGATTCTCCGTGGGCAGTCTATTGCTGACCAGTGGTACGATGGGGTCTGTTCTGACCGGTGTAGGTTCTGTGGCATCCATTCCTCTGGGTTCCCTCGCCTGCTAATGTGCCATGGGAAGTATGGCCCTGTCCTTGATCTCACGCTAGGTCGCAAAGAGGAAGAAGAAGCATTGAGATACAGTGCGATTAGCAAAACCTGAAGGTCCCAGTTGGCAGGTGAAGACGGTGCTCTTGCAGTCAGCCTAAAAAAATATTACGATGAGAAGGATCAGCTTCGTCAACCATATACCCAAATTAGTGAAGAATTGAATGCACATGAGCCTTAGGGGAGGGTTCTTCCAATCGAGCCTCGGTCGGCCACGCCTCGCTCCCCGGACATTCCCGAACCCTCCAGATAAAAAAAATCCCAATCCGCTTTGGATTGAGAAATTTTGCGTTCTCACCCCTAGCCCTCTGATATTTTTTTACTTCCTCCCCGGATCGTATGAGAGGTACTGCTGGTTATATTTCTTGCTCAGCTTGAATATAGTGCACCGAACGAAAGCGCCTTGCAAGGAACCATTTTCGTTGTTGAGCGTTTAGCATGCCAATACCTTGGTGGTCTCCCCTTCTCGATTTTTCTCAAAAAAAGAATTTTGCTTTTGCCAAATTTTCCTTCCACTTCTGCCGCTTCCAAGATCTTATAGATCAACCCTGTGGGCAAGTCCTTCCATTTGAGGGCTTCCTGCACCTTCTCCCGAAAGGCGTCTTCGCTGATGATGTCGTCTTGGAAGACGAATCCATTTTTTACGAAAGTCTTGTATTTCCTTTATGCTCAATAGGAATGCCGTCCGTTTGCATCTGGCCGTGGGGTTGGGGTCCTATGCAAAAATTTCCCTTGAAAAGGGTAGGTGCGGCAGAATTGTCATTTTCTACTACTCCTATTTTGGATCTTACATTAAGAATTCCAATAATCACCAATTATTTAGTCCTACAAAACAATCTCGAATGTGTCTATTCACTGAAAAAATTATTTTGCCCCGCCAATGGTTTTTCGCATGTGGCAATCGCCTACAACTTACACAGGTTCACCTACAGAATCTGATATTTGATTATTTTATCTGGTCTAATTGATATATTTGTTTATCATCCAAATTTTTCACAGTTTCAAAAATATTTGAAATGCACATTTCAAATAATTCAGAGGAAATTCAGATTTAATTAAATTGGTAGAAAAAAATACGAATATCTCGAGGTTTAAGAGGGCCTTCAAAAATACTATAACTGCTTTTCAAGAAGCGGTATAGATGAAATGTGGATTTTGAAAAACTCCAAAGATCTACTTGACATCTTAAACTCTAAATCATTATCACAATGTAACAGCATTAAAACTTTCGACTTCTCCACACTTTACACCACCATTCCTCATGAACAACTAAAATCTCGGCTGAAAAATTTAATTCATAAATGTTTCTCACGTAAGAACGGTGAACGAAGATATCGATACATTGTTGTAGGTAGAGAACAAGCCTACTTTGTGGAAAATGACTCTGAATCACTTTTCCGATAGTCAACTTCCCTTTTCTTTTAGCATCATCCCAACAGCGCCTGCATACGGAGTTTACCCCTCCCAGCTCATTCGCTATTCAAGAGCTTGTGGTCGACACAGTTACTATCTTGATAGAGCCCGGTTGCTCAAAAATAGACTACTTAAACAAGGGTATGTTACCCAAAACTTGAAGCCATCCCTCCAGAAGTTTTACGGTCGACATCAGCATCTTGTGGACTGCTATTAGATATCTGATTCTCAGATGACAACAGTTCTTTCCTTTGAAAAGCTTAATTGTTGTTTCCTCTTCCGGATGCCACCTTACTGCCAGATTTGACCTGTTCAATACGGGGGGGGGGGGTTGTCTTTTAAGAGGCAGGAGATGCTTACTCTACCGGTGCACCTGATCTCATCCATGGTTTATTATTGGGTCCGTGTTGTTCATCTTGGTGTGTGTGTGTGTCTTCATTTTTCTTTTCTTTGCCGATTTCGTGTTGTGTCTCTGTTTCTTTGTTGTTTCCGATTTTGCCATTTTATCTGCACTGAAGAGACATTAGTTGTCGAAATGCGCATATGCAGAACCTAAATTCACAGTAACCTCGGTATTTTGTTATTTGTATTGACGGTTCGGTTCTCACTTACTTTAAGACTGCATAGGATTTTCCACAATTCTGCGCAAAATTTTTCCCAAGTATTTGACCTCTGAAAGATTCTCCGTTATTCTCCACTCACAATGACTTTTCCATATTAGACTGCTTTGAAGATTTTCCGCAAATCTCCGCAGACTGTTTCTGAAGTATTAGACTACTGACAGAATCTCCGCCATTCTCCGCAAACTTTTTCTCAAGTAGTAAAGGACTGAAAGAATCTTTGCAATTCTTCGCAAACTTTTTCCTACTTAGAAGACGACTAAAAGATCGCCGCAATTCTCCGCAAACTTTTTTTTTATGAGTATTAGAGTACTGAAATAATTTCCGCAGTTGTCCGCAATTTTTTCCAAAGTATTTAACTACCGAAAATTTCCGCAATTGTCCGCAAATTTTTTCCTAAGTATTAGACTTCTGAAAGATTCTCCTCAATTCTCTGCTAATTTTTTCCTAAGTAGAAGACTACTGAAAGATTTTCTGCAATTCTCTGAAAACTTTTTTCTAAGTATTAGACTACTGAAAGATTCTACGAAATTCTCAGCTGACCTTTCGCCTAAGTATCAGACTGCTTTGGAGATTTTCCGCAGTTCCCTGCTGACTTTACCGTAAGTATAAGACTGCTTGGGAGATTATCCGCAATTCTCTGCATACTTTTTCCTAAATTTGACTCCTGAAAGATTATCCGCGATTCTCCGCTAACTTTTCCCTAAGTTTAGACTGCTAAGAAGATTTCCCTAATTCCTTGCAAACTTTTTTTCTGAGTAGTAGAAGACTGAAGGATTCTCCTCAATTTTCCGCAATACTTTTCCTAAGTATACGACTACTGTAAGATTCTCTGCAATTCTCCGCAAACTTTTTCCTTAGTAGAAGACTACTGAAAGATTCTACGCAAACTCTTTCTTAAGTATTAGACTGCTGAAAGATTCTATGCAATTCTCCGCAAACTGTTTCCTAAGACTTTGACTACTGAAAGATTCTCGGCAATTCTCTACAAACTTTTTCCTAAGTATTGGAATTCCGAAAGATTCTCTAAGTAGAAGACTACTGAAAGATTCTCCGCAATTCTCCACAAACTTTTTCCTAAGTATTAGACTGCCGAAAGATTCTCCGCAAACTATTTCCTAAGTCTTTGACTACTGAATTAAGATTCTCCTCAATTCTCTGGAAGATTCTCCGCAAAGTATTTCCTAAGTCTTTGACTACTAAAAGATTCTCCGCAAACTTTTTCCTAAGTATACGCAACCTTTTTCCCCAAGTATTAGACTACTGAAATATTCTGCGGAATTCTCCGCCATCTTTTTCCTAAGTATTGGAGTACTGAAAGATTGTCTACAATTCTCCGCCATTTTTAGACTCGACTTATAATTTGATGAATCGTGTCTGGGCGTCCGGGCGTCCACTTTTGGTTTCCGCATAATATCTTGAGAACCACATGTCATATCTAAATGAAACTTTGCACAGACATGATTTATGATTAGAGAAAGAGCCCTATTGATTTTGAGGTTTGTGCGACAAAGGTCAAGGTCACAACTCCTAAAAATATAACAAAAATTACACATTTCAAAAGAACCTTGAATCACATGTTTGGTATTATTTGATGACAAAAATAGCTCTTGTTCATACAAAAGTAGTTGAACATGTTAATTCATTTTATAGTTCTAATTATAAACTCGAATTCACTTTTTTGGATGTAATTAACTTAGAAATAAGATTTAACAAAAAGTCAAAATTAAAAAGGGAGATAATAAAACTAAGAAGGGTAATTAATTTAATGTGAAGAAGTATTCTATACTACTAAAAGTCTTTTGCAATTTTCAGTTTAGATAAAATCTTAGATGAAAAAAAAATATATTTGTTTATGCTGATCTTTTGTAAATTAATTGATTTCAGCAATACATATTACCCGAATTATATGGGGAACCCATTCCCATTTTATTTTATTTTTTGAATGAAGGTCTGAAATGGGTTGTGATGGATATTAGAGCCATGGAAACCAAACCAGAACACTGAATCTTTGAAAAACAGTATTCTGCAACATATTTTTCTTCAAAATATAAATTTGATTACAAGGGGAACCCCTGCCAAATTTTTTTCATGAAAAAGGAGGGTGGGTGGCTCGGAATGTTTTGATTTCAGCAATACATATTACCTGGATTATAAAGGTAACCCCTGCCCAATTTCTTTTGAATGGTGGTCTGAAAGGGGTTGTAATGGATAGTGGAGCTTTCAGTTGTCATGGAAACCAAACCAGAACACTAAATCTTTGAAAAAAGTATTTTGCTACATATTTTTCTTCACAATATAAATTGGATTATAAGGGGACCCCTGCCATTTTTTTTATGAAAGGGGGAGTCAGAATGTTTTGATTTCAGCAATACATATTACTTGGATTAGAAGACGGCCCCCCTGCCCAATTTTTTTTGAATGGTGATCTGAAAAGGGTTGTAATGCATAGTGAAGCTTTCAGTTGCCATGGAAACCAAACCAGAACACTGAATCTTTGAAAAACAGTATTCTGCTACACATTTTTCTTCAAAATTTTAGAAATATGTATAAACTGGATTATAAGGGGAGCCCCTGCCATTTTTTTGAAAGAGGTACTTAGAATGTTTTAATTTTACCTGGATTATAAGGGGAATCCCTGCCCAATTTTTTGTTGAAATGTGGTCTGAAATGAGTTTTAATGGATAGTGGAGTTTTGGTTGCCATGGAAACCAAACTAGAAAACTGAAATAAAACTTAAATTTTTAGAAAACAGGTCTTCTGATACATACTTCTACGATTTCAGCATATTCAAAAACTAGATTTTAAGGGGAACCCCCCAAATTTTTTTAAAGGGACTTGGAATGTTTTGACCATGTAGCTATCAGCTATATATATCACCTAGATTATAACCCCTGCCAAATGTTTAGCCAGGTTACAACAAAGCCAAACATCCTGCAAAAGTATCATTATAGGTCTTCTCATTGAAATGAAAGAATTCATAAATGTGCAACTATTTGCATGTCCGATGATGTCATAAGTACATCACAACAACAAATATTCGCAACTCGGCTTTCGCACCTTTGGTGCGTTTTCTGATTTTTTTTTCCCAAATATTAGACTACTGAAAGATTCTCCGCAATTCTCCGCAGATTTTTTTCCTAAGTATTACACTACTGAAAGATTCTCCGCAATCTCTCCGCAGATTTTTTTCCCTAAGTATTAGACTAATGAAATATTCTCCGCAATTCTTCGCAGATTTTTTCCTAAGTATTAGACTACTGAAAGATTTCCCACAATCTGCACTAAGTTTTCCTTTAATAATAAACGGCATGGGATTGTCTGCAATTCACCATAAAGCTTTTCCCAAGTATTCGACTTCTAAAAGATTCTTCGCCATTCTCTACTGAGAAACCTTTGTATTAGACTGCATGGGAGATTTTCCGCAATTCTTCGCAGAATTTTGTCCTACTATATCCAACTTGCCAAAAGATTCTCTTTGATTCTCTGCAGTTCTACGCATTTTAACTCTGAAATTCTGCACTTGACAGTTTCATAATCTCTTTCATGAAGGAATAGCCAGAAATGATGGGTATTTTGATAGAGAGAAACTCCATATCTCGACGAGACACCAGTTTTCTCAATTTTTTGTGACTCTTGCTTGCCATATATTACAACTTTATGAATTCGTTAAACAAATTTTATAATTTGATATCACAGATTTCAAAATTTGTGATTTCTGTTTTTTCAAGCTGTTCTCACAATTAAAACAATTTTCTTTAGAATTTGTTAAAACGAATTCTACAATTCGTTATAACGGATTTTCGAATTTGTTATAACGAATTGTTGAATTTGTTATAACGAATTAAATTCGTTATAACAAATTCCATAATTCGTTATAACGAATTCATAAATATTTTTGATAGGTCCTATATGGGCTTTCGTAAGACGTTATATCAGAATTCCGGATTTTATGCGACTTTGGCATGCCATAGTTTAACAATCTGTCATAAAGAATTCTCGAATTTGTTATATCGAATTCTAGAATTTGTTATAACGAATTCTAGAATTTGTTATAACGAATTCTAGAATTCGTTAATTTAATTTAATTTAAATTTAATTTGTTATAACAAATTCTAAAATCTGTTATAACAAATTCAACAATTAAATTCGTTATAACAAATTCTAAAATTTGTTAAAACGAAATCTTGAATTTGTTATAATGAATTAAATTTGTTATAACAAATTCAAAAATCTGTTATAACGAATTCAAAAATCTGTTATATCGAATTCAAAAATTTGGTATAACGAACTAAAATCGTTATAACAAATTCCAGAATTCGTTATAACGAATTTAAAAAAAAAAATGATAGGTCCTATATGGGCTTCCGTATATCTGCCACTATACTTTTAGAATTTTTATTGGTTAGGGCAGACATTTCCACTTTTTGAGATTCACCATATCTGATTCCAGTTTTTGTATTATTTCCTGAAAGTCTCAAAGACAACTTTTTTTTGGAATTCTAGATTGAAACCATAGTCCAAGCACATATTTCAATTAAGACTAACATTTCTGACCAGTTTTTTTATTATGGCTTTCCATTTATTTGATTTTTATGCTGCTGATGAGGACTTACTCCTTTGAAACGTGACTGTATAGCATGCCAAAATTTACAGTTTATTATTCAACATGGGTATTTTTGTATTTTGAAACCACTGGGTGGCTGCCACTGCCGGTGGACAAGAGGTCTCTGAGGAAATTCGCCAGCTCAGAGTTCAGACTTGTATGACATGAAAATTTTACCTTGCGCTTTATAGAAAGTTACGGTTTTTATGATTATTCTAACCCCTTAAAATACTGAGGCTTTATTCCGAGCATTGTGCTCGTTGCATTTCCTTTGTACTAGATTTTGCCTACTAATTCGATATTTTTGTGCTGTTTAGGCAGCACTATACTGTTGCATTGTCTCCAGACGAAATAAACAGTCAGACGTACCTCACAAATACACATAACATAGCCCATGTCTGGGTGTCAAGAATTACAGGTAGAAAGAAACTACTGCATACATTCTAGTTATTTAATTTGAAAATGCTCAAAGGGAAAAAATGTGTAGTTCAAAAAAAAAAAAAAAAAAAAAAAAAAAAAAAANGGACACTCGCCATTCGTATGAAAAAATCCCACAATGCGCTGTAATATTTTACAATTTTCAATGAATGAATGGAAACAAAGTATATGTTTCGATCGCTGGGAACTCATTGGTAATTTCACTGCGGACTCTTATAGCAATATATCTTGAAGTTTTAAATGCTTAAAGTTTACATCTATTTAAAAAAAAAGGTTCGAAATCGAGCTTTATTTCATTACGACAGGTGTGAACGCATATGTATAAACGGCACTAAATTGTCTCCAATGACCACAAACTTTTATATTTGGAAATAAACAAAATTCGGAACTCTCGAGAGTTTATCATACAGCAACATTGAGTTCAAATTTCCCACCTAGTGACGAAATCGAGGAACTCTGGGATATATTCTTTATAACCTAAGTAAAGTCATGAGAATTCCGAAGTATACTTTCGTTTCATGGTCAATAGAGTTGACAATTTAGTGCATTTCTCCACAAAAAAAGATTGCTCCCAATCAAACGGAATGTTATCGGATGGGGCTCATCATATGTTTTGAAAGATGAACATCTTGGGAAGTGATCTAGACCATGCTTTAAATATTTCATGAGGAGATAACAAAATAGACAGGGTGAAGAAGTGAGCACGCCTGGAGCTGATGTACTCCCTAACAAGGTCCTGTGAAGGAACTACGACGAGGAAATGTCTGAAAAAATAATTCATGATTTCATTTGCTACAACGTGGGGAACTGGTCGCTTGCTGATTTTTCATCACGTGCAGCAATTAATTTCCTATTTTGTTGCGAATCGTTTCACAGCGACCATGATCATGGATAAATTTTTGGAGTTGATTATATTGTCATAAAGGCGGAGTAGACATTAAATAGGCGGATACATGCAGAATCCGGTCACTCTATCGAGGGTAAAACGTATAAACAACATTGCATGCTTTTTGGGGATATCGTATAGGGATTTGTTGATGTCATGAAAAAAAGTGACAACAAAAGTCAGAATCGATTAAAGGAAGAGACCAGTAAGGAAAATCCGTATAACATTCGACTGAATCAGGGGAACACAATCCGACACAAAACATTTTTGGCAAGCCGTCATATTCCCGACTTGGAACGGGCATTTTATAAATAAAATGGTGGGTTAAACCAGGTTTATTGATGCATCAACCTCCCGCTTATATGACGACCAACTATAGCCTCTGTGTGCCCAGACTGTGTGAAATGTCAAAGCCATAATATTGTCAGGGCGCACTACACTATTTCAATACGCCAATGTTTGACAGACCTCGAAAATAGTACTATAAACATTTGTAGTGACTCCAGCCAATTGATACATATAATAATCAGCAAGATCATAGAATATTTCTAGGTGAATGACGGAGAGCAAAGAACAGTTGAAAATGATACACAGACAGACGCTTGCCCGTTCATGTTCATTGCTTTTTATGAATTATTTTTCCTATTTTGGTCAGTCAACTTGCATGTACTCTTTGGTTTATATGTTCATTCTAGTGATTGACGTCATTGTGACTTGAGTGCACATCTTTAAACTCTGTCAAAAGACAAACGTATTATGGTATGCCCTCTTTTTGTCTGTTTCTTAACTTTTTGGTTTCCTGAGTTTTTAGCTCACCTGGCCTAAAAGGCCATGTGAGCTTTTGC
>MJUU01005010.1:601-27864 GCA_002080025.1 Modiolus philippinarum
GCTTCTTTTTGTGTCCATCTAATTATTGTGTCAAGCTCTTTACTGTGTCCACATTCACTTTAAACTACCTTTGTTGAAATTTCAGTGGTCGACATGCTGCGGTCGTATCATGCTGCGCTCGTCGTAGCCCTTTATTCTATCATCAATGTACAGGATTCAGACAGGTGTTTGGTTACTGAGGTAGATAGAAGTTTTTTATGATCAGTGTACTGGATTCAGACAGGTACTTGAAAAAATCCTTGAAAGTACTTTAAAATGAAAGTTAAGAACTATAAGTACTCAAAAGTTTTGAAAAAATCTTTGAAACTTGTTGAAACTCCTTGAAAACTACCATTTTATTGAAATGAACTGTGGAAAATACACTTATAATTAGGCATTTCGGATATATAACCATAAGATAAGATTAAAATCTAAAAAGACAATTATTATATTTCAGAAAAAGGGTTTCAGAATTATTTTGATATGAAAATCTAGATCCTTAATTATTTTGAATTATGCCTTGAAAATCACTGAAAAGTACTTGATGTTTTTATTTATAAAAATGTGTATGGGCCATGAATTTGTTTTTGTCTGTCATGCATACTTGTAATTTGTAAAAAATGCTGTGAATGAGGTCTTAGTATTCCTATTACTATTGTGGTGGAGATTGTGATGACATGTTTCAATAAGCAGTACTGAAGTCTTTCTCCTGGGTATCTGTAATATATAAGAGTAAAAACAGAGAACAACTTAAGGTTGTACATGTATACATGTACATGTATATGTAAGAAAACGGTTTATGAAATGTAGTATGCACTATCGGCAGGCAGTTTACATGAAAAAAGATATTCAAATAATAGGAACTTTGATGGCAGTAAGGTGAATCACAACTGAAACTTGGTCACTAACTTTGTATTGCATGCCATATTGTGCTATGTTATTTCAAACCTAGTTACTATGACTAGCAACACTGCTACAGAATGGTCAGTTTATTGAAAACTACATTGACTACAGCAACATTGACACAAAGACACTAGTTTGAACCGTTGAAAAGCCTAAATAGAAGAAATTGACAAGAAGCAATTTGCAAGTCTAGATCTGCAGTTACTACATGTATATTTGTAAACCAGAAGTTAAACTCAAATCATCATTTTTCATCCAGGAAAATAAGATTTAACAAGAAGCAGCTATTCATCAAAGAAAGAAGTATCTAGTATCAAGAAGGACTAGTCATAGTATATTGAACAAAAAACAACTATCAAAGAGAAGTGCATGTACCGGTAGCAGTGTGTAATAAGAAGCAAAAAATTATTCAACAAAAAACAGAAACATTCACCACGACACAACAATTATCAAAAGAAACAGAAGTAGTCATAAGGGAAATATCACTAAGTAAGGAACTACAGTTTTACAAGGAAAAGTAACAATTATATAGCTAAATTAAGAAGTAAGAGCAAGTAAGAAGCAATATAAGCATTTCTCTAATGATAAGTCAATTTAAAACCGGTTTTGACCTGTTTTGTAAATTTTCTTTATTCAACGTAAATATGTAAATTATGTTGAATAAAGCCCCGTGCTATTTCCCGGCAAATCTGTTCGGAATAAAATTCTCAGGTGTTTTTTCATTTATCATTAGAGAAAAAGATTACACCACTTTATTTCGATTATTACCATATTTTATCCACTCTCGATAGTGAAATTTGAAAATTTTTAAATGCTCAGCAAGCCTCGCAATTAAAATTTTAAAATTTAACTTTCTCTAGTGGATAAAATATGGTAATGAACGGGATCTTGTAGTGTAATCTATATTTATTTTTACGTTTTACAAATATTGTTTAAAAGTAGAAAAATACATTTGTAGGGAATAAAAATGTACTCGAAGTAATTAACAAATATTGAATAATCAAACCAAGAAACAAGGGAAATAAAATGCTTTTGAAACCCAGAACATCTCTAGCCATCATAAAGCTAGTATTGACATAAGGAAGAGCAGTAATCAATAAAATAGATTTAATTAGAACAGATGAGAAAGAGAATGGTTGAACAAGAGCTAGAAGGGAATGTAACATTATGGTACAGGAAGAAAATATTACTATGGAACAATATTTACATTATGAAATAAACAAAAAAAGAATCAAATACATGTATTACCAAGAAACATAAAAAAAACACAAGAAAAAAAAAGTAAAAAACAACAAAAAGGGAATATCAGCTAGGAGCAACAGTAATCAACAAAAAGAGAATATCAGCCAGGAATAAGAGTAATCAACAAAAAGAGAATGTCAGGAGGGAATAGCAGTAATCAACAAAAAGGGATTATCAGCCAGGAACAATAGTAATCACCAGTAAGGAGCAGTTGTAATCAACAAAAAGATAACATCTGTATCAAACATGTACAGCAGTAATCAACAAAAGGGAAATCCATGAATCAACCTGAAAAGAATATCAGTAAGGAACACCAGTAATCAACAGTAACAGAATATTAGTAAAGGATCAGTGGTAATCTATGTAAAGAGGATATCAGTAAGGAACGGCTGTAATAAACATGAAGAGAACACAAGTAACAAACTGGGACAATCAGCAAAAAGTAGCAGCTTTAATTAACAAAAAGAGAATATCAAAAAGAAGCAGCAGTATTCAACATAAGGAGGATATCAGTAATGAACACCAGTTATTAAAAGACAGATAATATCAGTAAGGAACAACAGTAATCAACATAAAGAGAATATTAGTAAGGAACAGCAGTAATCAACATTAAGAGAATATCAGTAATGAACAACAGTAATCAACATACAGACAATATCAGTAATGAACAACAGTAATCAACATACAGATAATATCAGTAAGGAACAACAGTAATCAACATCAAGAGAATATTAGTAAGGAACAGCAGTAATCAACATACAGACAATATCAGTAATGAACAACAGTAATCAACATAAAAAGAATTTCAGTAATGAACAACCGTAATTAACATAAAGAGAATATTAGTAAGGAACAGCAGTAATCAACAAAACAGAATATTGGTAAGGAACAACAGTAATCAACATAACGAGAATATCAGTAATGAACAACAGTAATCAACATACAGACAATATCTGTAATGAACAGCAGTAATCAATAAAAGCAGAATATCATTTCAGAAAGAAACAGAAGTAACCAACATAAGGAGAATAGAATTTGGGGGCAGACAACTGGACAGAAGGGCATGTTTCTACTTTATCCTGCCTCCTTTTGTTTGAGTCTCCCTGGCCATCCTCGCATCAGTAATGAATAGCAGTTATCAACAAAATGGAATGCCAATAATCAAGAGAATATCAGTTAGGAGGATAAGTAACCGTAAACAATGAAAGTAAAAGTAAGGAACTGTGTAATTAAAAAGAGAGAATATCAGTAGCAAACATCAGTAATCATAAAAAGGGAATGTCTGTTCATTCATATTAAATATAAAGTGAATATAGTGAACATCAATAAAGAACAGTAGTAATCAAGAAAGAGAGAATATCAGTAAAAAACAACAGTAATCAATAAATAGAAGTGGTGCCATCAGAAAAGATGGCCATCCCCGCACTCACCTGTTTGACACAGAAAACAGTTGTTATAGACCTTTGGGGTAATTTTCCTAAACATTTTTAAGAAAAAAATTATTGATAGTCACTATTTTTACTAAGAAAGAATACAAGGATATACGGTTGCTAGGTAGAATTTCCAAAAATGAGTTTTCTTTGAGACTTTCATGAAATTTACCAAATTTGGAATCAATTATTTTGAAAATCCAATNTGAAAATGATTGCCCTTATCGAAACACATCCTAACAGTATTGTTGCTAGGTAGAATTCCAAAAAATAAGTGGTCTTTGACATTTTCAGGAAATTTACCAAATTTGGAATCAATTATTTTGAAAATCCAATCGGTGAAAATGACTGCTCTAATCGAAAGAAATCCTAACAGTGTGGTTGCTAGATAGAATTCCAAAAAATAAGTGGTCTTTTACACTTTCAGGAAATTTACCAAATTTGGAATCAATTATTTTCTAGATCGAATTGGTGAAAATGATTGCCTTAATAGAAACAAATCCTAACAGTATGGTTGCTAGGTAGAATTCCAAAAAATAAGGGGTCTTTTACACTTTCAGGAAATTTACCAAAATAGGTATCAAATATTTTTGAAATCCAATTGGTGAAAATGATTGCCCTAATAGAAACAAATCCTAACAGTTTGGTTGCTAGGTAGAATTCCAAAATATAAGTGGTCTTTGAGACTTTCAGGAAATTTACCAAAATTGAAATCAAATATTTTTGAAATTCAGTTGGTGAAAATGTTAGTCCTAATTGAAACAAATTACTACATATATGGTTGCTAGGTAGAATTCCAAAAAAATAAGTGGTCTTTGTGACTTTCATGATATTTTCCAAAATTGGAATCATATTTCAGAATTCTAAGTATTCAAAATTTTATTTTTTCCAAACTCTTGTAAAAAAAAAGTGAAAGCATATGCTAAAAATTAAAAAAATATGAGTCTTTAACATTTTCAGGAAATTTACCAAAGTTGGAACTGGAATCAAAATTCCGAAACTTCATTGCACATCTGCAGACTTTATGCAACAATTCTATAACAAAATTAAATTCATAAATCAAAAAATGTAGGAGTTCCACTGAAAAGCTCACATGTGTCAAAATTGACATCTTGGGGCCTCTTGTTTGCATCAAGACTAATATCAAAAATCCGAAAGCTTATTGCACATCTGCAGCATATATGCAACAATTCTAAAACAAAATTAAAACACTAAATCCAAAAATGAGCGAGGAGCTCCACTGACAAGGTCCATCTAACGGACAGACAGACAGATGGACAGACGGGACCAAAACAATATCCCCGCATTTTCTTCAGAAAAGTGCGGGATAAAAAGTGAATTTCAGTTAAGATCAGTGGTAATTAACAAAAAAAAAAAAAAAAAAAAGAGAATATCAGTCAAGAACAGTAGTAATCAACATAAAGAGAATATTAGTAATCAACAAATGCAATTCCTATACATATGTAATTAATACATCAGTAAGGAGCATAATTAATCAGCAAAAATAACCAGAAAAAAAACGCAAGAATGTCAGTTAGGAATAACATTTATAAAAAATGGTAGAGAATATCAATAAGGGAAAAACGGTAATTAACTAACGGTGAATATCAGTGAGGAACAACAGTAATCAACTAAAAAAAAGAATATCAGAAAGGAACATATAGGATTCAACAAAAAGTGAATATCAGTAAAAAACAGCAGAAATCAACAAAAAGAGAACAAAATAAAATTCCAGTACATATTGAATCTATAAATCTATGTAAGGGACAGAAATAATCAACACAAAAAATAACAAGAAAAAAAACCAGAATATTAGTAATGAACAACAGTTATAAACAAAAAAGTGAATATCAGTAATGAACAACAGTAATCAACAAAATGGGATATCAGTAATGAACAACAGTAATCAACAAAATGGAATATCAGTAATGAACAACACTTATCAACAAAAACTGAATATCAGTAATGAACAACAGTAATCAACAAAACAGAATATCAGTAATGAACAACAGTAATCAACAAAACAATATATCAGTAATGAACAACAGTAATCAACAAAATGGAATATCAGTAATGAACAACAGTTATAAACAAAAAGTGAATATCTGTAATGAACAGTACTCAACAAAACAGAATATCAGTAATGAACAACAGTAATCAACAAAACGGTATATCAGTAATGAACAACAGTAATCCACAAAATCTGAATATCAGTAATGAACAACAGTAATCAACAAAAACTGAATATCAGTAATGAACAACAGTAATCAACAAAAACTGAATAGCAGTAATGAGCAACAGTAATCAACAAAATGGTATATCAGTAATGAACAACAGTAATCAACAAAATGGAATATCAGTAATGAACAACAGTAATCAACAAAACGATATATCAGTAATGAACAACAGTAATCAACAAAATGGAATATCAGTAATAAACAACAGTAATCAACAAAATGGAATATCAGTAATGAACAACAGTTATAAACAAAAAAGTGAATATCAGTAATGAACAGTAATCAGCAAATCAGAATATCAGTAATGAACAACAGTAATCAACAAAACGGTATATCAGTAATGAACAACAGTAATCCACAAAATCCGAATATCAGTAATGAACAACAGTAATCAACAAAAACTGAATATCAGTAATGAACAACAGTAATCAACAAAACCTGAACATCAGTAATGAACAACAGTAATCAACTAAATGTGAATATCAGTAATGAACAACAGTAATCAACAAATATGAAAATCAGTAAGGAACAACAGTAATCAACAAAAAGTGAATATCAGTAATGATGAACAACAGTAATTAACAAAATGGGATATCAGTAATGGACAACAGTAATCAACAAAATGGAATATCAGTAATGAACAAAAGTAATCAACAAAAAAGTGAATATCAGTAATGAACAACAGTAATCAATAAAAACTGAATATCAGTAAGGGACAACAGTAATCAACAAAATGGAATATCAGTAATGGACAACAGTAATCAACAAAATGGAATATCAGTAATGAACAACAGTAATCAACAAAAAAGTGAATATCAGTAATGAACAAAAGTAATCAACAAAACTGAATATCAGTAATGAACAACAGTAATTAACAAAATGGGATATCAGTAATGGACAACAGTAATCAACAAGAACTGAATATCAGTAATGAACAACAGTAATCAACAAAACAGAATATTTTAAAGGAACAGCAGTATCTAGAGTATTACTTAGGATCAATAGTAAATAACCTAAAAAGAATATCAGTAAGGAACAACAGTTTTGACAACCAAAAAAAAAAATAAATATCAGTAAGGAAAAGTAGAGATAAAGAAAAAGGGATAAACCCAAGTAGGCAACAAAGAGAAAGAACAACAAAATTCAACAGTAATCACTCGAAAGGAAATAATGGCAAGGAACAGTAATGAATGTCATTAGGGAACAGAATCTTTCAGTGGATAGAGAATAAAAGTAAGTAACAACAGTAGGATATTAGAGTAAGGAACATGTAACAAGAATAAACTGCGAAAAAAGGTTAAAACTAGAGAAAAATAGGCATAAAAAATTTTACTGATAATAAAAAGAAAACAACGGCCGTAGTCAACCAGGGCCAGCTATATTGTCTGCAGTAGTTATTGCCCACATAACAAGCTGCAGTATATGATGTAACCGAGTTATTGAACCGTGATGCAGAAATTGTAATTATAAGAATTGATTTTAATCGACAAAAGTAGTACAGTTGATGATTAATATGACCAATGAAAATAGAGAATTCAAAAAAAATAATATATATATATATATATATATATATTTAGGCCATTTTAAATTTAAAAAATATCCAGCTGACTTTCCAATTTGGATAATATCCTTTCAAGCTATTATACTTCATCTTCATTACAGGTAAAACGTCATCCTAGGTCAATGGACGTGTTTTCTTCTCACTGAACTGTAACAATGCATCTGTACATAATAGTGTATGAGGTTGAAAAATAAAGAAACACATCAATTTGGGGACTAGCTTGAAGCAAAATAACTTTACACAAGATATATGTCAGGTCAGGTGACGCCACACTATACTAAATGAAAGTGACAATCCTTAGAGAAGGTTTTTGTTTTTATGTTCAGTGATATGGAATGGAGTTTATTGATTTATAAAGATTATATTATTGGATTATAAATGCCAGTCAAATAGGATTATAGTGTGAGGTTTATATACAAACATTAATAGTTCAATATTTAAAACTATAAACATAAGGAGAGGAGGACCAGGCAGCTGGATCATCATTAATTCTTAGGAATATACTGAAGTTCATTGTGGACTTATATAAATATTTATTTACACTAATTATCATCCAGGATATGATACAGTAGATATTATCATTGATAAACTATAAAGACTGATGGTGTGTTCTCTTCTAATTACTTTACCTGATAATTATAATGGGTCAAAAGTCAGATAAATAATTACACATGGTGAAGGTAAATTCAAGGTTGATTTTCAAAGTTTAAATTCTGTAGAATTATGTAATAAAAATCTGCAGCTGTTTACAGATTCTCCAGTCATCTTTCTTTCATTAAAATGAGGAGTCTATTTTAAATGTTGCTATTTTCGTTGATAGATGTGAAATTCTATCCTGATGTGGAATGCTACCTTTCTGTTGTTTTTAGCTGTGGTAACAAAAACATCTTGTGTGGAAAATATATGTGTGTTTTGAAAATAATGACCCACATTTCCTGTTGGATTGAAGTACTTCCATGAATTGATTTTTGGATTTAGTTAAATATATCTGTGTAACATCAAGTTCAATATTAATAATGTCTCTGAAAAAAGGAATGAAGAAAAAATGGAGATCTATGGATGCCTTGTTTCGTTCTGGATCGAAAGAAAATTTAATGAGTGGATTATTACGAGGATCTAGAGAAAATCTGAGTACAATATCAGGATCCCGCGAAAATCTCAGTAAACTTGGCCGTCCAGATTCCGTGGAAAAACTTACAGATATAGATTGTAATCATAATAGTCCACGGAATAGTAGGAGTTCAAGGTTCAGGTTCGTTATGTAATTAATTACAGGTGGTCATTAATTTAGGTACGGTGCTATCATTTGACTATCTATACATCAGGAAACAACTGATACAAACAATTATCAAGATTTAAATTGCAGAGGAACCAGTTTGAGCTAGAGGGGTGTTTGAGCTATTGAGGTCAAACTATTAAGATTTGAAAAAAAGGGCCAGAAAAAGGGTTTGAGACAACCATGTTGTTTGAGTTATTGCAGTTTGAGTCATCAAAGTTGAGCTGTATAATATACAGACCAGAAATTTTCTACCTTCAGCTAAAGGAGAAAGGCACATCAGTTAATAATTTGGATTGTTCTAGTGAGGGGCAAATTATTCCCTTGTCTATCCGTCGTCTCACTCTGTGGTTATGCCTGCCCAAATGGCCATCTTAAGTAACTCACAAACAGTCAGACTTGTGTGACGGACTTCACATAACTTCAAATTCTTTGTAACTCTCATGAAGGAACAAAATTCTGAAAATGTAGCTAAGGCAATGACAATTTGATTTTCAGGGTGCTGGGATTTTTACCCGAGTGGGGAATTTTTTTTGGGGGGGGGGGCAGGCTTTTTTTGCTAAGACACAAAATCAGAGCCAGATTATTTTTTTTTTCAACCCATGTGGTGGTCAGAAGAATATTTGGGGGCAAAAATCTGGACCAGAAATTTGTTTCCTAAATAAACCAAGCCCCCCCCTCCATAAAATCAAATGGTCCAAGCCTAAGTAGCGGGTTCTTCACTTAAAGAGAATCATTGCTTTATTCAAATCTTATGTAGATTTTCTTAGTGATAAACAAAACAGGTGTTATATTTGAATCAAATGACTAATTAATGAATTACAAAGATATTTTCAAAGGATCTAATTTTCCCATCAAATTGCTACTTCAATGTTCCTTTGAAAACAAGATGTAAATATTTAGTGTTTTATGAGCAGTTCACATACCAGTCAGGTAAACATTCTCTCATTATCAGTCTGTACTTCTGAAGGCAATATGATACCTGTTTCCATGGTATTTGACATATTATCAGGCAGTCTCAGCAACATCAACATACATGTATCTACATCCTGTAGTATTTAGACATCCTGTAAATTTTGTTGTTATTATATGTTGTTCATACAGAGATATACACACAGACAACAGACATTGATCCATAGGCTGCATTGTAGGAAGGGGCAGATGTTTTAAACCTCTTGCATGCACACGAAAGATAATAAAGTTTTGAGTAACAATCCAGTAAATCAAAATCTCTATTGTTTTTTTTTTATTTATAATTATTTGTTGTCCATTATGATTCAAACAGAATCAGTACTTATCCTCTACACAACTACAACTATCACATATTTAAACTTATTATTGCCCATTTTTTACAACCTACACCAAGCTCATACCAAGCAATCTGAGTAATTCAAAATGACAATATATTGAAAAAATAATGAAGACGATTTGCTTTTGCCCACTTATCAAACAACCATTACTTACATTCAGGGATTTTTACTAGTGATATGTTATGTAAAGTAATGATACCTAAAATGCGAAAAAAAAAAAAAAAAAATTACCTTGAAAAGTACATTGTAAGAATCAGTGTTTTGTACGAATGTAAGTAAATTAAAATGGTCTACATTGGTTCTGAGCAATAATTAAACCATAATCAAAGCATACTTGCATTTCTGATATAGCCTTTGATTATTTGTAGGGAATTAACTTTTGACATATTACATGTTCATACAATACATGTATAACTATGATAACTAGCCAAACAAAAGTCAAAACTTGAATTGCATGAAAAAAACTAAACATGGCGTTTCATTTCTGTCGTGTATGTTAATGAAGAGTACATGTATATTACAAATTACACATACATGTATTAAGATTTAGCATCCACTTTGATGTTTTTTACTGCATGTTTAGAATACGTTTGACAGTCTAGTAGAATTTAATATTTTTGTACTTAGAAAGACAGTTGCATGTACTAGATAACTGATAAATCTTCTTCTCCTTGTACAAAATGAAGTAAAAAAAAATTGCAAAGTAATTACAAGTATATATAAATGTCATAAATGAGTCATGGTTTTGATGAACCTAAAGTGACAGTTTCACTGACAGACAAATGTATATTGTTTTTCTTAGTATTTCCTGTATATAGTGGATCGGTTAATTGAAAAACGTGCGAATTTGATATTTTCTACTTGAAAAACAATTAATTTCTCAAGCTTTATTATTGATATACATGTATAGTAGACAGTGATCTTGATTCATAGTAAATTCCTTGCATGACAAATTTTTTCTGACTTACTAACTTGAGTAGAATCTGCTCATAGGTCATGGGTGTTGCACACTGTATTAAGAGACTGCAGGAGATCAGTTTATTTGTCTTTAGATTCTGTTTAATACAGTAGAACTTTTGATGGCTATAACTACAACAGCCTGAACACCATTGATGTCTCGAACCCATTTTCTGGTCCCTTTATTTGTTCAAGTTAGTTCTACCTTGATAACTCGAACAGCTCTTTAGCTTGAATTGTTTTCATCGGTCCCTTCGGTGTTTCGAGCCATCCAAGTTCCACTGTCCTTCTATTTCATATCAATCTGGCTGAATAATAATTCTTGTATAGAAAAGTGACATTGGTATAGGACTGTGTAAGAACACAAAATGTATACTTTTGTATACATCGAAGCAATAACAGTACATTATTATACCCCCACTCGTTAGAGAGTGGGGTATACTGCATTCACCTTGTCTGTCTGTACGTCCGTCCGTTCTCCCAAAAATTTATTTCTGTCACAATTTTCTCAGCTTTTAGTAGAGGGATTGGTTTGAAAATTGGTATGCAGCCTCTGTGTGATGTGTTTTAAGGAACGTATAATTTTGAGTTCTGTCAGATTCATACTTCCTTTTCAACCAAGTATGGACTTTAAGTAACGAAATGGAGTGAAACATGAATTTTTTCGTCGCAGTTTTCTCAGCTTCTATAAAAGAAATGGATTTCAAAATTGGTATGCAGCCTCTATATGGTTAGTTGTAAAGAACATCCTATTTTGAGTCCTGTCAGATGTGTACTTCCTGTTTAACGAAATGTGGACTTAGTTAGGAAATATAGCGAAACATGAATTTTTCGTCGCAGTTTTCTTAGCTTCTATAAGAGAGATTGATTTCAAAATTGGTATGCAGCCTCTATATGATTAGTTGTAAGGAACGTCCTATTTTGAGTCTTGACCGATGTGCATTTCCTGTTTAAAGAAATGTGAACTTTGTAGCCAAATGTATTGAAATATGAATTTTTCGTCACAGTTTTCTCAGCTTCTATAAAAGGGATTGGTTTCAAAATTTGTATGCAGCCGCTATATGTTTAGTTGTAAGGAACGTCTTATTTTGAGTCAAGTCAGATGTGTACTTCTGTTTAAAGAAATGTAAACTTTGTTACGAAATGTAGTGAAACATGAATTTTTCGTCACAGTTTTCTCAGTTTCTATAAGAGGGATGGATTTCAAAATTGGTTTGCAGCTTCTATATGATTAGTTATAAGGGACGTCCTATTTTGAGTCCTGCTTGACATGTATTTCTTGTTTTACCAAATGTCTACCAAGTTACTAAATATAGCAAAACATGATTTTTCTCGGCTTCTATAAGAGGGATTGATTTCAAAATTTGTATGCATCCTCTATATGATTAGTTGGTTACTACATTCTGTTTATTTTCGAGGATTACACCAATGTTTCCAAAACCTGTATTATGTCCACTCACACTTAAATTTGCACTTGCCATATGGATTCAGGGTTCAGTGAGTGGGGGTATCACTGGTTGCCATTCAGCGACAGCTCTTGTTTGAATACCTGAAGGCGTCATTGGTAGCTTTGACGGTTAAATGCAGCTTACAGGTGATAAAATTTGATAACATGCTATTACCTTCATACTAGTTAAATTTTTATAGAAATACAAAGGTCAGTCAAATTATTTGTTGTGTAAGATCCAGTTAATAAGCTGTTCTTTGTTTTGTTACAGACTTGGTAGTCTTAGAGATGTAAAAGAAGATCAAGGATTACAGAAAAGAGACGAGGGAGGGGGTGGTGAAAGAGATCGAGACTTATCTAACGGTAAGGTTATCAGAAAAGAGACTATAGAGGGGGTTGTGAAAGGGATCAAAACTTATCTAACGGTAAGGTTATTGGAAAAGAGATTAGGGAGGGGGTGGTGAAAGCTAACAGTAAGGTTATCATAAAAGAGACTAGGGAAGGGTGGTGAAAGGGATCGAGAATTATCTAGCGGTAAGGTGATGAAAAAAGAGACTATGGATGGGTTGGTGAAAGAGATTGAGACCTATCTAATGGTAAGGTTATCTTTAAAGAGGAAGTTGAGGGCGTGGTGAATGGTAAGATTAGCAGGGGTGGTGAAAGGATCGAGATTTATCTAACAGTAAGGTTATCAGAAAGATATGAAGGAGGGGGAGTGAAAGGGATTGAGATTTATCAATTGGTGTTACGAAGGAGTGGAGAGAAAGGATCGAGACTTATTTAACGGTATCTATACTACTAAAAAAACGAAGTCCAATTTTCTAGACGGCATGGAGTCTCGACAACAAATCAATTAATTAAACTATATGTATGATTAGTCTGAGACTGTGGTGTAGATTGAAAATTTCATCAGTCCAAATCTGTTTGTTTTCTTAATTAGCAATTAACCAAGTAATTATTATTCCGGATAGGTGCCCGAAGGCCGATTTGTATATTATAATAGTAAGCATTATTAACTCCCTTTGTTTAAAAAAGTGATGCAAACAAAAAACAATTTAACATTTGTCTTTACGAACATTACAAGGATTCGCAAAAGTTATACTGTAAAATAATGAAAATATTCAATTAATGAGATTTAGTAACATGTTAAAAACTGGGTGCAAGTTTTATCAAGAAATTATGTTACATTTGAATTATATTATTTTTGGATTAGTGTCTATCCAAAGGATAGAATTCTATCCTATGTTACGACCCTGGGTGACCAACCTCACGCAATCAAACATTAGTGATCATACCCATGCTAAAAGAATCCTTTTCAGGAAANAATTTCATCAGTCCAAATCTGTTTGTTTTCTTAATTAGCAATTAACCAAGTAATTATTATTCCGGATAGGTGCCCGAAGGCCGATTTGTATATTATAATAGTTAGCATTATTAACTCCCTTTGTTATACGACCGCAAAAATTTTTGCGGTCGTATATTGGTATGGTGCTGTCGTCGTCGTCGTTGTCGTCGGCGTCGTCGTTGTCGTTGTCGTCGTCTGTAGACACTTTAGTTTTTGGTCAATAACTTTAGTTCCAGTAGATCAATCCTTATGAAATTCTAACATAATGTTCTTTGGTACAAAAGGAAGGTTTGGCTCAGTTTTGGTCATTGTTGCCCCACCCGTTTTTAAAAAAGGGGCCAAAAAGGGTTAAATTGGGTGTTTTCACATGTTTGTCTTTAGAATCTTTATTATTAATCGGATTTTTATGGGGTTTCTTTCAGTGTGCTCCTGAGGAAATTTCCAATCTGGAGTATGCCAACAGATTTAACGTAGCATGTACCGCTCACGAGATAAATGGGGCCCAACAGGGGCAAATCTCCAAAAAAATTTTTTTTTTATTTTAAGTCCGATTTTGATGCAGTTTTTTTTAATGGATTCCTTGTGAAAAATTAATATGGCGCTCAGCTATTAGATTTTTGATAACTTGTTTCCTTTCCCAGCTATGAGGGCCGAACGGGGCCAAAATTGCGAATTTGCGGATTATGTAGAATTTTTATTTTTCATCGCATTTCGATGGGATTTTTTTCTGTGGATTCATCTTGATCTAAGCTTTCATTAACATGTCAACGGATTTTGTGTAGGTCTTACGATTTCCGAGCTACAAGGGGTCAAAGGGGCCAAAATTGCAATTTTTCTAAATATGTCAAATCTTTATTTTTTATCGGATTTCAATGGGATTTTTTTCTTTGGATTCCTCTTGATCTAAGCTTTCAGGGTTATGGCAACGGATTTGGCGTGGCTCTTACCGTTTCCATGCTACAAGGGGCCAAAGGGTCCAAAATTGCAATTTTTCTTAATATGTCAAAATTTATTTTTCATCAGATTTCGATGGAATTTTTTTTTTTGAATTTCTATGGATGTAAAGTTTTAGTTGATAGTACATATTTTGCATAGCTCTAACATTTTTTTCATCAATAAGTGATCAAAAGGGTTGAATTTTTCCCTATTTTGTTCCTAGCTAATAACTGTGTCAAGCTTCTTTTTGTGTCCATCTAATTATTGTGTCAATCTCTTTACTGTGTCCACATTAACTTTGAACTACTTTTGTTAAAATTTCAGTGGTCGACATGCTGCGGTCGTATCATGCTGCGCTCGGCGTAGCCCTTTATTTAAAAAAGTGATGCAAACAAAAAACAATTTAACACTTGTCTTTACGAATATTACAAGGATTCGCAAAAGTTATACTGTAAAATAATGAAAATATTCAATTAATGAGATTTAGTAACATGCTTTATTCAGAATTGCTTTATTCAGAACGAACTGAATATTAATTTGATTATTTTTTGCGATGTCCAGTTGTTCGTGTTTGGATTCCAAATTCCCATTAATTAACAACGGGAAATTACTAGTGGTTATCATAAAATAGACAAGGCTTGGGATGGTGAAAGGGATAGAGCTTTTTTATGCCCCCACGACGAAAAGTCTGGGGGGGCATATTGTTTTACCCTTTTCTGTCCGTCAGTACGAATGTCCATCTGTCCGTACGAATGAAAAACACAACTATTCATGTTTTTTAGAAAGTTTGCAAACAAATTCTAACTATTTCAAAGGAATCTAACTTACAATAAGTAGATGTGCACACACATATCTTTTTGAATATTCAAAATGGCCGCGGTTGCCATGGAAACTGAAAAAGCGGGAGAATTCAAAGTGCCTCAAATTTGATGAAACTTTACAAGAGGGATGTCTTTACACCCATAGAAATGATTTTGGGTCTCAAAATTTTCAAAATGGCTGCAGTTGCTATGGAAACTGGAAAAAGGCAGGAAAATTCAAAGTGCCTCAAAATGGATGAAACTTTACAGGAAGATTGCCTAGCACCCACAGAATTGATTTTCAGGCTCAGAACTTCCCTTTTATATATTTTATAAAAAGGGGAGGCATATCATTTTGTCCATACTTGTACTGTGTCAACACCTGTATTGTGTCAACTGCACTTGCCATATTGATTCAGGGTTCAATGAGCGTGGTTATAATTGGTTGCCATTCAGCGACAGCTCTAGTCTAATGGTAATGTTATCATAAAAAAGATGGGGGGAGGGGTGGGTGGGTGAAAGGGATGGAGACTCCTCTATTGGTAAGGTTATCAGAAGAGGGAGGTGGTGGTGAAAGGGATCTAGACTTATCAAACAGTAAAGTTATCATAAAAGAGATTGGGGAGGGGGTGGGGAAAGGGATTGAGACTTATCTAACAGTAAATTTATCACAAAAGAGGTGGGGGAAGGGTCGGGAAAAGGATCAAAATTTTCCTAATGGTAAGGTTATTATAAAAGAGTGCGGTGAGGGTTTGGTGAAAGGTATCACTATTTATCAAATGGTAAGGTTATCAAAGAAGAGACGAGTGATGGGGAGTGAAAGGGAGAGATTTAGATTTATCAAACTGTAGATTAAAACAGAAAAGAGACAAGGGAGTGGAAGTGAAAGGCATCAAGATTTATCTAACAGGAAGGTTATCAGACAAGAAGTGAGTGGGGGGAGTGAAAGGCTCCAAGGGAAGGAGATATATCTATCAGTTAAGTTATCAGACAAGAAGTGAGTGAGAGGAGTGAAAGGCTCAAAGGGAAGGAGATATATCTATCAGTTAAGTTATCAGACAAGAAGTGAGTGAGGGGAGTGAAAGGCTCAAAGGGAAGGAGATTATCAGGAAAAGGACAAGGGATACACTTATACTGTATTAAGTTTAAATTCCAAGATGGGGCTGGTGGGTCCATCTAAATTCTTCATGGGCCTAGACAAATTTAGTTATGCATAAAGTTCAGATGTTGAACTAATTAAGAAAAATAGAGTGACCACCTGAAAAAATTTATGACTTCATTATTGAAGATCAAAGATTCAACATTTTGTCAAATTTACTTGTTAAAGTAATCTGACATTGTTTGAAAATTATATCATTTTATCCTTACTTCAACAAGTAAACTTGATTTACTTAAACAGGTAAAGAAAATTTACTGTTTTAAGGGAGACCCTAGACTGGTTATTGTGATAAACAGGAAAAAAAATCAACATATAAAACAGTATATAGTTACATTTGTACTGGTTTGTGCCAAAAACACAAATGCATTCATCAAAGGTTGGGAATATAGGATTCACCCTGTCTGTCCTCCTGTCCGTCCATTTACCTTGTTAGCACATCTTGTCCTTAACGGCTGCTTGAATTTTGATGAGATGGTATACAGTTGTAGTACACTATCTGAGGATGTGCATGAAGTAATATGGTTGCTGCCCAAAATCTTGAAGGGGAGATAATTCATCGCTGAATATTTTCTAGAAAAAATGGCTGCTTAGGGGAGTGGGGGTGTTGGGGGTATAACTGGCTGCCATACGACAATAGCTATAGTTACATTTGTACTGGTATGTGCCAAAAACACAAATGGAGTATGATATTTGCGTTCATCAAAATATTTCTGATGATTTCTATGCCCCCATGACTAAAAGTCAGGGGGCATATTGTTTTACCCTTGTCTGTCCATTCGTCTGTCCATTCATACATCCGTACGAATAAAAACACAACTCTTTATGTTTTTCAGAAATTCAACAACTTCAAAGGAATCTAACTTACAATGAATAGATGTACACACACATCATTTGGAATTTTCAAAATGGCTGCCGTTGCCATGGAAACTGAAAAAAGTCGGGAAAATTCAAAATGTCTCAAATTGGATGAAACTTCACTGGCAGGTTGCCTAGCACCCATAGAAATGATTTTGGGCTCAGTATTTTTATGCCCCCAGATCGAGGATCGGGGGGCATATTGTTTTTGTCCTGTCTGTATGTCTGTCTGTCTGTTTGTCTGTGCGTCCGAAACTTTAACCTTGGCTATAACTTTTGAACTATATAAGGTAGACTTTTGATACTTGGCAAGTGTATAGGTCTTGTCAAGAGGAACATAAATATGCAAAAAAAATTAGGTCAAAGGTCAAGGTCATAGGGGTCAAAAAGGGGTAAAAATCGGAATCTGGGGGCATATGTAGTGTATCACAAACACATCTTGTTGACTTTGTCATTTTAGCTCAAATAAAATGCAGGAAGAAGCGGGGCGGGGGGTATCCATGGCCCAATAGGCCACAGTAACTCTAGTACATCTGTCTTTGCATTTTTATGCCCCCAGTTCGAGGATCGGGGGGCATATTGTTTTTGTCCTGTCTGTCTGTCTGTCTGTCTGTTTGTCTGTGCGTCCAAAACTTTAACCTTGTCTATAACTTTTGAACTATATAAGGTAGACTTTTGATACTTGGCAAGTGTATAGGTCTAGAATATGCAAAAAAAAAATTAGGTCAAAGGTCAAAGTGGTCCAAAAGGGGTAAAATTGGGAATCTGGGGGCATATGTAGTGTTTCACAAACACATCTTGTTAAAATATTTGCCGTTGCCATAGAAACTGAAAAGAGGTGAGAAATTTAAAAATGCCTCAAATTGGACGAAACTTTACAGAAAGGTTGCCTACCACCAGTAGAAATGATTTGAGGGCTCACCACATCTAAATATGGTTGCTGATCAAAATTTTGAAAGGGAAATAATTCAACTATATTTTCTGGACAAAATGGGGAGGTATCTCCTCAAGTCCATACTTGTACTGTGTCCACACTTGTACTGTGTCCACACCTGTATTGTGTCCTCACACACTTAAAGATGCACTTGCCATATTGATTCAGGGTTCAGTAAGGGGGGCATAATTGCTTGCCATTCGGCAACAACTCTAGTTGTTTTAAAGTTTGAGGACCAAATAGTATTAAATTTTGTAAAAAGTAAATATTTTGATAATTATATGCAATGAAACTTTTTGAAAAACAATTTTATTTTTGGCAAGTGTATATTATAGGTATAGAATTGTCAGAATGCATCAAATTAAAGTAGTTTGGTATGAAGGGGTGAAGAATGTATGTTTTACTGACGTAAACAAATAATATTACAAGGCAATACACAAACAGATGAAGTCATTCATTACACAACATTATAATTACAATCAATATTAAATGTTTACATACATGTAAATGTATGAAGTCATACAATTAATGAGTCTGGAAGGTACAGGTAAATTTAGAAAAACAAAATTATAGAGTTGTGTTTGCCTCGAAATATTTAACACAAAAAGGTACAGTATGTGTTTGTATACTCTCATCTGGAATGAAGTACCTTATAAGGTGTTTAAACATGTGGTGAAATGTTCAACATACAAAATTCCACATTAATTCCCTGGGGGCATAGAAAGTCTAAAATTGTAGAAGCTTAATTAGAAGTGTCACAAAAAATGTACAGGTATATATTATTTATGCCTCTGTGACAAATAGTTTGATTGGCTAAACCTGATATGTCTTTTATTTGCTTGTTAGCTCACCTGACCGAAGGGTCAGTGTGAGCTGTTGCCATCACTTGGCGTCCATCATTGTTGTCCGACGTCCGTCCGTTGTCCCACGTCCGTCCGTTAACTTTTCACATTTTTATCTTCTCCTCTAAAACTGCTGAAGCAAATTCAACCAAACTTTACAGGAATGATGTATGGAAGGTCCTTTACTGAATTACTCATTTCATTCCGATGTGATAAAAAACATGGCCGCCAGCATGGGACTTAGTTAAACATTGGACCCTATGGGAAAATCACATTTTCATCTTCTCCTCTGAAACCACTGAAGCAAATTCAACCAAACTTTACAGGAATGATGTATGGAAGGTCCTTTACAAAGATTGTTCATTTCGTTCTGATCAGATAAAAAACATGGCCGCTAGCGGGGAACTTAGGTTTAACATTGGACCCTATGGGAAAAATCACATTTTCATCTTGTCCTCTGAAACCACTGAAGCAATTCAACCAAACTTTACAGGAATGATGTACTAAAGGTCCTTCATGAAGATTACTCATTTTGTTTTGAACTGATAAAAAACATGGCTGCCAGGACGGACCATAGTTTAACATTGAACCCTATGGGAAAAACAACATTTTCAACTTCTTCTCTGAAACAGCGGAAGCAAATTCAACCAAACTTTACAGGAATGATATACTAAAGGTCCTTAACAAAGATTGCTCATTTCATTCCGATCCAAAAAAAACGTGGCCTCCAGCAGCTCCGAACATAGTTTAACATTGGACCCTATGGGAAAATCACATTTTCATCTTCTGAAGCAAATTCAACCAAACTTTACAGGAATGATATACTAAAGGTCCTTAACTCAGATTGTTTATTTTGTTCATATCTGATAAAAAATATGGCCGCCAGCGTGGAACTTGGGTTTAACATTGGATCCTATGGGAAAAATTTAACCAAACTAACAGGAATGATGTACTAGAAGTCCTTAACAAAGATTGCTCATTTCGTTTACATCCGATAAAAAAAAATGTCCGCCAGTGCGGAACATAGTTTAACAATGGAGCCAGGTATGAGAAAACCAGCCTTTTCATCATCTTCTCTTAAACTATTCAAGCAAATTTAACTTAATGTATAGAAGGGCCTTTGCAAAAATTACTCAATTCAATAGGATCAGAAAAAAAAAACATGGGTGCTAATGGAGAACATAGCTAGATATTAGACCCCATTGGTAATAAACATCATTTTTGGACATGCATAGCATAGAAGCATTTTGTCAGGTGAGCGATTCAGGCTCAGTCTCTGAGCCTCTAGTGTTTTATTCGGAAAAATCAAATAAGTTATTTACAAAGACATAGATCTTGAGTTACCACTTCTCCATTCTGTAAGCATTTTTTTGTGCCCCTCCAATAAGGTTTCTGGGTAGATAGTTTTATCATAGGCCATGTTCATATTGGAACCAGATGCAAGCGATCCAAATTATGATAAATTCTTCTAAGATCTGTTAACGTTCACATTTGAAATATTTGAATCCATTGCGATCGATAGCATTTAGGTTTAATTGTTCTCATTAGAACTGATTGCAGTCGATAGCTTGATTTTTTTTCATAGCACTTAAATCAATAGCAAGGGATCTTTACTGTTCACACCAATGCTGTAGTCATCTCTATTTGAATAGATCTTTGTAAGACCATCTCATTTTATGGGACCAAAAAAGATCATTGCAATCAATCTGATCAGATATTAATGGGTTTATTTCTATGAACATAAGGTTTCAGTAGTTATCAACCTATTTGTTGTACCTGTTACTGTTTCTGGGCTATAGGCCTTTTGAAAAAATCATTTGGTCCACCCTTCGGTTTTGGCATTTAAATACAAATAATCAGTTCCGGTTATCAACCCAACACGGCAAGTGTTCATCCTGAACACAGTTCATAAAACTGTTCATATTTAGATAACTAGGTCATTGTTTGCTGTGACACTGCTCTAATTTTGCTAAAATTAAAATATATTCAGGGTTTAAGTTGTGTATTGGTAGCCAACCGTACATACCTCCATTTGATTGGAGAGTTCCAATATAGGAAAAGACAACAACACTTTCTGAAAAGGGCTATAAAGTGGCAAATGTGGATAAAATTGCAATTGTGCAAATTACCTAGAATTTCTTATTGATCATTTGGAAAAAAAAAAATTTCGGGGGTAAATGGCACCAATTTGCTTCATTCTAGATTTAATATATTTGTCATATGAGCACAGTTAGCACAACCTAATTTCAGTATTTATAGATGTTCTGGTCTTATCTCTGCTTGTAGAAGGGCAGATTAATAGGATCTTGGTCAGATTAAAGATCAGAATATCTTTCACGAGTGTAAGAAATTTCGTCTTTTCTCTCGTTGAGCATAGCAAAACGAGAGGAAAAGACGTATAATTTCTTTCAAGAGTGAAAGATATCCTGATCTTTAATTTTGATCGAATGCAAGTTCCTATTTCTTCCGTAAATTACGAAAAGAAACACCTGCAAACCAATACTTGGTGATCAGATTTGACAGCATTTGAGTGTTCTTACATTGTGACGTTCAAAAATGAACACTTATGGATGGCTGATGAGGCCGCATGCATCGATCTTACATGGGTTATCTCACACTGTAAACCACGATTTATGAAAGTATAACTGAATTAATGCTGTCTGTTCCTCTGAATTTTAAGTTTTTTTGTATGCTGAGACCTTATGTTTAAAACTTTTGTTTCAATTTTTACAGGAGGGTATATACAGAGATGTGTCATTATACAGCGAGATGATAAAGGTTATGGGTTAACAGTAAGGGGAGATAATCCAGTATATGTTGAGTCAGTCAAAGCAGGTAAGTGTTAGGATGATTTATTGCATGTTTTTTTACCTCTTATGTCCACCAAAAAGTAATCCTATTAAGAATTGAGGTGTTTCCCTTAGACTTTATGGACAGTAGAAACTTGATGGAATTAGTAGACTTACTGTGTTTATTTCTATGTATTGGTTAATTGATTTATCAATTACTTGACCAGTTGACCAAATAGATGCACATAGTAAGAGAGTTTCACAAAGCAAGCTCTCGGATCCCTCCCCAGAAGGAAAATGAAATTGCATTTCTCCAACACTTTAACTGGTATATGTTTACTAACTACTACATACTGGCAACCATTTCCATGTAATTAAGAAGGATGGGCTGAAATCTGCCAGGGAACTACACAGGAAAAACAAAACAAGACAAATATAAACCAGGGCATAAACAATGTGCCTTTTTATACCCTTACAAACAAAGTTTAGGGGTATATAGGAATCAACCTGTCTGTCTGTCTGTCATTAAGTACTATGGCGAGAACTTCAAATATGTGACCTCGACTGTGATCGTTGTGTTTTAAATTTTAAAAAAATTGAAATTCAAAAGGGTAATACTTTCAGATTAATTATGCATTAATACCTCTCTATAACACGTAGAGCTTTATTGCCATCTGAAAACTCTTGTTGTAAGTACCAATTCAAGAATGTTGATGGAACTTATCATAAAGGAAGGATACTCTATGGCAGTCTATGGAGATGTGATTATTGTCCAACACAATGAAGGGGAGACATTCCATTGATTTACCTTACAAGTGCAACTTTATTACACCAAAAATATTGAAAGATTTTGGTGAAACTTTACACAAGGGAAGAACACTGTATGCAGATGTCCAGAAAGGAATATAATTCTTGTCAGAGGCTGACTTTTCATTGATTCCTTTTGCAAAGATTACCTAGTAGATGCAACTTATTTTGAACCATTTGAAGGATTTTAATGAAAATTTACACATGGAAGGACTTTTTATGCAGATTTAGTTATACTTTTACACAACAAAGGGGAGATAATTAGACTTATCCTTGTGTTAAGAAATGGGGTGTAGGAATCCTTTTGTGGCTTTGCCATAGATACCTATAGTAAAAATATATGGTATTTGTACCTCCTTATGTTTGATAGTGATATATGTTGAATCAGTTGGTGCTCCTATAAAGGGGAGGAACATTCTTACTTGAACGCTCACAGACAAACAATAATAAATTTTTGATTTAACTTTTGTTAATCTATTTCTGTCTGTTTAGAAGTTGGATGTTTATATAATCATCATTACTTAAATAAATACCAATTGTTGGATGTTAGTGAATTGTATAACATATCAGCATGAAGTTATATGTGTATAACAAGGAATAATCTGTATAAAATTGTACGTATATAAAAACAGGTGTATAATTTATAGAGCTATAAATATCAGGTAAAACCTGCATGGTATGTGCATATTAATATAACATAAAGCAGAGACACATCCAGATATGTTTGTCAGATAGCACATTGTAAGGTGTTAGATCAGAGACCCAGTCTGAAATGATTTTAACAGAGGTCTCAGTTGGGGGATCAAGGGGATGTGCCTGATGTACAGGAAAAATAAAAGGAAGTCTTTCATATCCTAGACAGCTTTCGTTCAATTAATGATAAGTCTAGACTTTCTTCCCTAATTTTAGCTGTCCTCAACTTTGTTGAGGCGGACTATAGGTGTACCCCTGGCATCCTCGTCTAGGTCAGCATCCGTATTTGGATGTATATTATCTCTGCAACTATTAATGGTAGGGACATTAAACTTTGTATATAGGTACATCTTGAGTTGACTGACAGCCTCCAGTAAAATTGGGTCTCTTTAACCTGTATTTTCTGCTTGATATTTAAATTTAAGGTCATATCTCAGTCAGTGTACATAGTAGGATCATCTAACCTAGCATGTGCAAGCATCTCTAATGGTAGGTCAGCAACCAGGCAAAATTATATCAGTTTGACCTATATATTTTCTGCTTGGTTGATTCACATATTCAAGTTTTTGGATGAGTTCAGATCTCAGTCACTATACATAGACTTACATATTCATACATCTCTGATAGAAGGTCAGCATCCAAGCAAAATTAGGTTACACATGTAGTTTGACCTATATTTTCCACTTGATTGATGTACATTCAAGTTTTTGGACTAGTTCAGATCTCAGTACATAGCATGATCTACTTCAAAGATTTTTGCCTCAAAGGTCAAGGCCACTATGTATGTGTCCTCACAAGGTTAAATGGTTATTTTTTCAGCTTACTGCATATTGTTTAAACCTTCTAAAATGATTTCGAGATCTAGTGTCTAGGCAAACAATTATAATACAAGGTTTCATCAATGAAGATCAAATATGAAGGTCAAGGATACTAGACTTCTTAATTAATTGTTCTTAATTATTTGCAGTTTCAAATTAGGGTTGATTCTCCATTAGAATATAAGACCAGTATAAAATATTCTCTTTCCTTAGACAACACCTATAGTATATATTGACTTGTTACTTCCTGTCAAAATCAGATTTGTTAATTAATTCTCCCATCAATTCACTCTGAAGCTTGCTGTGTAGGAATAAAATTTTGGTAATTAAGTTTATTTAATTCATTACAGATGGTGCAGCAGCCAAAGCTGGGGTTCAACAAGGGGACAGAATTGTAAAGGTTAGTATAACTTACAATTTTATTATGAAGACTAATATTCAGATTAGACATAGGACAAAGAACATGGATGTAAAACTGTAATGTCAAGGGAATTCTGCAAGTGTATTTGTAATATAATCAATGTTTTGAAGAGTAGGGTAAATGAGACAAAACTAATTCTAGCATTGAGAGTTTGATTAACTGTAAATCAGCATGTCATAACTTTGTGTCTTCTACCGGAAAACTTAGAAAATAGTCAAAACAGCATCAAAATCAATAACAAATAAAATTTCCCTGTAAACTACAACCACCCATCATGCACAACTGTTACATGTAATTAGATGTTTAGATATAAACAACTGGAAAACCTATCTCAGCTATTGAATTGTTGATTCTTTTCATTGCATGGTGAAAGTTATTATCAAATAGTTGGAGTTTGGCCAGTAACTGGAACAACCCCTCCCTTCTCTATATTATGTTGTATTTTTGGAACATCTTGTTAGAAGGCCATTTACCTTGTTATTTTTAGTTCTACATGTATAAAAAATCTCTATATTATCAGGATTTTGTTTGGTTTTCTCCATGTACTACAAAGATTTGTGATTTAGTCTTATTTTATGTTTTGTGTACTGGAACATATTTTTCAAAATATGTCTTCCTTTGCTTGCTTGATTCAGAGGACCATGTATGTTTAAGTTGTTGTCAGAAGCTCTTTTCTCTTCTGCACAAATGAAAGCAAACATGTCAGAAATGTTTACCTGCATCACTTTCTACTAAAGGGGGGGGACACATAATTTTTCCATAAGAGGGGGCCTGGAACGTTTAACCCAATTTTCTTAAAAAAAACCTAGCAATTCAGAATTTTAATTATTTTCCAACCTACCGGGGGGTTTGGGGAGGGACTTGCCACCCTTGCCACCCTAGCCCCAAACCCTAGCTGGATCCGCCACTGTGCATGAGAATATAAAAGTTTGTGATTTTGGTACCGGTCAGAAATTCAATATGGCTTCCATGTTTAGCAAATATTTGAAACATCTTCTCATCAGAAACCATTACATCTTGTGAATTGATTTGTGATAGGTTTAATCATTGAATGGTTCTCTAACCAAGTTTGTGAATATTGTGCTGGTTGGAAGTTCAAGATGGCCACCATTGCTGATCTTAATTCTGTGAACTGCTGCTTCCTGAAATCTATTTTGTAGATTAAGGTAGATGGGTACTCCAAATTTTTTTCCATAGATTCTTTTTATTTTTACAGGGAAGTTTCCTTTTTATAAAAGCATTGAAATAAAAAAATAAAAAAGGGGAGCCACCGTGCTTGTTTTTAAAATAACTGATATCAAAATAATAAAATATTTCTAATGAATATATAGAGAAAAACAGGTATATTGTTGATTTCTTTAAAACTATTCCATAGATTTCTTTCTACTTTATTCATGTGTTAGACCTTTGAGCATACTTTCAAAAAATATAAAAAGAAAAATGGGGGTCACCAATTTTGTTTTCCTTATAATTTGTAAAATGTGAATTTTCATAGTGATATCTATGTAAAATATTTTTATCAGATTATCTCCCTTTTTCAAAAATCCTCTTTTAATTTATTTAATTTTCAAGTTGCCATACCTCGTCTAATTAGATAAAGACATGGGAAATCAAGTCCATATAGGTCATTTGCATTTTGTATTATTGATATAATATTGATTGATTCATTACAAATACAAATATTTGCATATTTAAGAAAGCAGATAATACCATAACAGCATAAATAACAAATTCAAACTGGCGGAAGACTACCGATCTACCTTAAGTTGATTTTAACTAGGGATTGTATTTTATAAATCCCTTTCAAATGCATAATTTGAGTGCTGATCACAAAGTCAAGATAGCTGCAATCGCAGATTCTGGTTTACCATTGCCATTGGACTGGCAGTCATAGTTATGTGTTAGAATGCATAATCATTGTGTCGCCTGCGTAGCGGGGTCGACACATAGGGATCACTCTGTCGTCTTGCGTCGTCGGCCGCGTCGTCCGCGTCGGCCGCGTCGTCGTCACACTTTCAACTATTAACCGCGACTCCTCCTAAACCACTTGATGGAATTTAACGAAACTTGCACAGATTTTATTGTGTCGCCTGCGTAGCGGGGTCGACACATAGGGATCACTCTGCCGCCTTGTGTCGTCGGCCGCGTCGTCGTCACACTTTTAACTATTATCCGCGACTCCTCCTAAACCACTTGATGGAATTTACTGAAACTTGCACAGATTTTACCTTGCAACTTGTAGATGTGCACCATATATTTTGTTTTTCAAAAAAAATTTTTTTTTAAAAAAATGTGTTTTCCAAATATTTACATAGGATACTGTAGGAAGGGGTGGGTTTCTCTTATCCGCAACTCCTCCTAAACCACTTGATGGAATTTAACGAAACTTGCACAGATTTAACCTTGCAACTTGTAGATGTGCACCATATATTTTGTTTTTCAAAATTTTTTTTTTTTTTTTTAAATATGTTTTTCAAATATTTACATTGGATACTGTAGGAAGGGGGTGGGTTTCTCTTATC
>MJUU01005010.1:28499-59406 GCA_002080025.1 Modiolus philippinarum
CATATTTGGTATGTAACTTCCTTATGAGGAGAGCTTTCTAAAGGTACCATATTTGTAGACATTTTGACCTTGACCTTGCCCTTAGGGCAATTTTTAAAAAACTTTAACCTTGCCTCTAGAAGGTAGGCTTTTAGTGGTAGGGAGTTCATATTTGGTATGTAACTTCCTTATGAGGAGGGCTTTCTAAAGGTACCATATTTGTAGACATTTTGACCTTGACCTTGCCCTGAGGGCAATTTTTTAAAAACTTTATCTTCACTTCTAGAATTAAGTTGCTTAGTGGTAGGGTGTTCATATTTGGTATGTGACGTTCTTTTGATGAGAGCTTTCTAATGGTACCATATTTGTAGACATTTTGACCTTGACCTTGCCCTGAGGCCAATTTTTTAAAAACTTTTAACTTTGCTTTTAGAATTAAGTTGTTTAGTGATAGGGTGTTTAAATTTGATATGTAACTTTCTTGTAAAGAAAGCTTTTTATTACTTTCGAATTTATTGTGCATTGAAGTTACTGGAATCCCCGGCGAGCTATGTTGTCTTCTGACAACTCTTGTTCAAAAATCCTCTTTCAATTTATTTAATTTTCAAGTTGCCATACCTCGTCTAATTAGAAAAATCAAGTCCATATAGGTCATTTGCATTTTGTATTATTAATATAATATTGATTGATTCATTACAAATACAAATATTTGCATATTTAAAAAAGCAGAAAATACCATAACAGCATAAATAACAAATTCAAAATGGCGGAAGACTACCGATCTACCTTAAGTTGATTTTAACTAGGGATTGTATTTAATAAATCCCTTTCAAATGCATAATTTGAGTGCTGATCACAAAGTCAAGATAGCTGCAATCACAGATTCTGGTTTACCATTGCCATTGGACTGGCAGTCATAGTTATGTGTTAGAATGCATAATCATTTGACTAGGGAAAATCAAATCAAACTCTGAGAGGAAAGACAAAAAAAATAAAAAAGATTTCCCTTCAGCATGTCCAGTATTTCTAGTGTAGAAACCATAAACTTGATTCAAAATTGCAGACAAAATACAAAAACAATAGTACATGTTTATTTATTGGCAGGAGTATAATAAATTGTCAGGTTTCTCACCTGCTCTGGCTAATCAACTTCTGTAAACATATCTGTCAGTTGTTTGTTCTCATTATCATTCTACAACTGTCCAGTAAAATAGGTGAGCCTGAAATACATATATCACATTCTGTAATGACATGAAAAGGGGGCATAATCAGGCAACTTTGATTTCAGAAGGACTTCAGTTAGTCCGTATCGCCTGTATTCCTCTAAATGAGAGACTCAGATGACCAATTTCTTGTGACAAATACCTAATCAAAAGTTTGAATATTTTTAATGCACTTATCATTGATGATTCAAAATTACATTGAAATTATGATAATATTGTAAATTTTGTCAGAGTGCTAAGATTTTGATATCTTTCATTGAGTAATTCTCTATTTTTCTTTGTTAGACTGATGTTCAGTTCTCACCTACTCCTCTGTCTCCTAAGGAAAACAGCTATATAATGTATTACCTGTGTCTGTCATTCTGTCCATTTGTACCTCTGTTTGTCAAAACGTTTATCCAGCTTGTCTCGGCAGTGGCAAATGATGCAATCTTGAAATTTTCTCACAAGCTTTGTATGATCATGTCATTGTGGTGTGCATTTTCAGATCTGTTGGGATACTACTTCCTGTTTACTGAATTTGGCAATTATGACACTTTTAGCAGGATAGAGTAATTATTCATCATTATATGCAATGGTGAATGGTGTTTTCTAAAACAAGTTTTGTATTAAAAGATGCATTTTCAAACTTATTCAGGTGTAGGGCTTACAGATGCCTTATTGATTCCTATTCTCTATAATAGGATGGTTTTTACACCCCCCGCTTTAGCGGGCGGTATATAGTGATCATGCAGGTGTCTGTCCGTCCATCCATTTGTTATTCCCTCTGCCATAGGGATACACACTTTGTGACAACAATCCCTCCTAGACTACTTGGTAAAATCCAATGAGACTTTCATAGAATGTTCATGATCAGTATACATTGCCATTGTACGCCATGTATTTAAAATTTTGATTTGATCTTTTTTTGGGGGGAGCTGGGGTATGATATACGTGAGCTTTGCTAAAATTTTTCTAGTTTATGTAGGGTAATCTGCTGAACATAGTAAAAGAAGATTCTGCCTTGTGGATGGTCATATTATAGCAGTAATATAACATCAGGCATTTTTTATACGACCGCAAAAATTTTTGCGGTCGTAAATTGGTATGGTGCTGTTGTCGTTGTCGTCGTCGTGTGTAGACACTTTAGTTCTTGGTCAATAACTTTAGTTCCAGTAGATCAATCCTTATGAAATTTTAACATAATGTTCTTTGGTACAAAAGGAAGGCTTGGCTTAGTTTTGGTCATTGTGGCCCCAGCCGTTTTTAAAAAAAGGGGCCAAAAAGGGTTAAATTAGGTGTTTTCACATGTTTGTCTGTAGAATCTTTATTTTTAATCGGATTTGGATGGGTTTCTTTCAGTGTGCTCCTGAGGAAATTTCCAATCTGGGGTATGCCAATGGATTTCATGTAGCATAGTTTTTGAAAGGATATGGAGTAAATGAACATGAGACCATAACACATATGTTAACTCCGTACCGCTCATGAGATAATGGGCCCTACATGGGGCAAATCTCAAAAAAAAATTTTTTTTATTTCAAGTCCGATTTTGATGCAGTTTTTTAATGGATTCCTTGTGAAAAGTTAATATGGCGTTCAGCTATTAGAGTTTTGATAACTTGTTTCCTTTCCCAGCTATGAGGGGCCGAACGGGCCAAAATTGAGAATTTGCAGATTATGTAGAATTTTTTTTTTTCATCGGATTTCGATGGGATTTTTTTCTTTGGATTCCTCTTGATCTGAGCTTTCAGCAATATGTCAACGGATTTGGCGTAGTTCTTACCGTTTCCGAGCTACAAGGGGTCAAAGGGGCCAACATTGCAATTTTTCTAAGTATGTCAAATCTTTATTTTTCATCGGATTTCGATGGGATTTTTTTCTTTGGATTCCTCTTGACCTAAGCTTTCAGTAGTATGCCAACAGATTTTGTGTAGGTCTTACCGTTTCTGAGCTACAAGGGGTCAAAGGGGCCAAAAATGCTTTTTTTCTAAATATGTCCAATCTTTATTTTTCATCGGATTTCAGTGGGATTTTTTTCTTTGGATTCCTCTTGATCTAAGCTTTCAGCAGTATGAAAAGGATTTTGTGTAGCTCTTACCGTTTCCGAGCTACAAGGGGTCAAAGTGGCCAAAATTGCAATTTTTCTAAATATGTCAAATGTTTATTTTTCATCGGATTTCAGTGGGATTTTTTTCTTTGGATTCCTCTTGATCTAAGCTTTCAGAGGTATGCAACGGATTTGGCGTGGCTCTTACCGTTTCCGAGCTACAAGGGGTCAAAATTAAATTTTTCTAAATATGTCATAACTTTATTTTTCATCAGATTTCGATGGAATTTTTTTCTTTGAATTTCTATGGATGTAAAGTTTTAGTTGATAGTACATATTTTGCATAGCTCTTACGTTTTTTCATCAGTAAGTGATCAAAAGGGTTGAATTTTTCCCTATTTTGTTCCTAGCTAATAACTGTGTCAAGCTTCTTTTGGTGTCCATCTAATTATTGTGTCAAGCTCTTTACTGTGTCCACATTCACTTTAAACTACTTTTTCGCTCACCTGGCTATGCCAGGGTGAGCTTTTGCCATCACTTTGCGTCCGTCGTCCGTCCGTCGTCCGTCCGTCGTCTGTCCGTCGTTAGCTCACTTTCAAAAATCTTCTCCTCTGAAACCACTGGGCCAAATGCAACCAAACTTTAAGTGAATCATCACTAGGGTATCTAGTTTCAAATTTGTTATTTTCATGGCCGCAGGTAAAAAACATGGCCACTGTTACTAAAAATAGAACATAGGGGTAAAATGCAGTTTTTGGCTAATAACTCGAAAACCGTTACAGATATCAAAAATCTGACGGGATAAAAATGATCAGGATGATGAGATCTACCTGCCGTCCAATTTTGAAGAAAATCTGAAAACCCATCTAGGAGTTATAGCCCCTTTTCCGTAAAATTTTCAAAATTTTTCCATTTTTAATTTTTTTATTTCAAAAAGTGTAACAGATAGTGGTCGAGTGTAAATTGCCAAAATGTTCAGCATATCAAGATCTACCCACCCTTAAATTTTGATGAAAATCCATAAACCCTTGTAGGAGTTATTGCCCTTTTTTCACAGAATTTTTTATTTTTTTTTATTTTTTGCTTTTATTTCCAAAACTATAGAAGATGAAGGTTGTGTAAATTGATGAAATGTTTGCCATGCTGTGGCCACTTCAAAACTAATGTTGAAAATTGTTCCTTGACTGCCATTTTCAAAATGGCCGCCAAAAAAAGGCGGGAAAATTCAACATTGTCCGATTTCAATGAAATCTGGTTTCCAAATAGATCTTGATGTTGTGAGTTCAAAACCGGTGATGAAAATATTTCCTTGACCACCATTTTCAAAATGGCCGCCAAAAAGGCGGGAATATTCAACATTGTCCGATTTCAATGAAATTTGGTTTCCAAATAGATATTGATGTTGCAACTTCAAAATTGATGTTGAAAATTGTTTGTTGACCGCCATTTTCAAAATGGCCACCAAAAAAGGCAGGAAAATTCAACATTGTCCGATTTCAATGAAATTTGGCTTCCAAATAGATATTGATGTTGCGGCTTCAAAACCGATGTTGAAAATTATTTGTTGACTGCTATTTTCAAAATGGCTGCCAAAAAAGGCGGGAAAATTCAACACTGTCAGATTTCAATGACATTTGGTTTCCAAATAGGTCTTGATGTCGCAACTTCAAAACTGATGTTAAAAATTGTTCTTTGACCACCATATTTAAAATGGCTGCCAAAAAGGCTGGAAAATTCAACATTGTCCGATTTCAAAGAAATTTGATTTCCAAATAGATATTGATGTTGCGACTTCAAAACCATTGTTGAAAATTGTTTGTTGACTGCCAATTACAAAATGACTTCTCGACTTCAAAACTGGTGTTGAAAGTGGTTAGCAAGAACGATTTGAGATAGAGGTCAAGTTTAAATTGCAAAAATGTTCAGCATGTTAAGGACTATATTTTATTGAACACATTCAAGTTTTCCGACCGCTTCCAAGATGGCCGCCAGCTGGGAACTTAGTTTACCATTTGACCTAATGGGAAAATTCATACAAAGAACTTCTTCTTGAGAACCACCCAATGGATTTAAACCAAACTGGGCATAAATGATGCTTATGAGGTGCTGACCAAGTGTTGTTACTTTGGTGCCAATCCATCATCCAACATGGCCGACAGCGGGGATCTTAATTTTAACATTGGACCCTATGGGAAAATGCATACAAAGAACTTCTACTTTAGAACCACTGAATGGATTTGAACCAAACTTGGCATGAATGATGTTTATGAGGTGCTGACCAAGTGTTATTACTTTGGTGCCAATCTGTCATCTTACATGACCGACAGCATTGGACCCTATGGAAAATGCACACGAAGATCTTCTAGAGAACTACTGAATGGATTTAAATCAAACATGACATGAATGATGCCTGTCAGGTGCTGACCAAGCGTCACCAGCTGTGAACTTAATTTAACAATAGATCTTCTTCTAGAGAACTGTGTTTTCCAAACTTTGCTTATGAGAAGCTGACCAAGTGTTGTTACTTCAGTTCTGATCCATCATCCAACATGGCTGCCAGCAATGAATTGGACCCTAATCGGGAAATGCATACAAAGATATCATGGAGAACCATTGAATGGATTCAATTTAAACATTGCATAATTGAAACTTGTGAGATTTTGACCAAGCTTGTTGCTTTGGTGCTGATCCGTCATCCGACATGGCCACCAGTAGCAAAACTTACTTTAACATTGGACCCAGTGGGAAATGCATAAAAAGATCTTCTCCTCTGAAACTGATTGAACAATTTCAGTAGAATTTAGATGTGATAGTCCTTATGTGACCCTCTTCAAAGTTTTATGTTAAAAAGCTGCCAGGGAACGTAGATTAACATAGGCCCCTTAAGTTTGAAAACTGCATTCAAAAATCTTCTCTGAAACTGCTTAAACAATTTTAATTATCCCCTCGTCCAACGAAGTTGGGGAGGGGATATAGCATCTCGCCCGTCCGTCCGTCCGTCCGTCTGTCCGTCCGTTCGTCCCACCTCAGGTTAAAGTTTGCGTTAAGGTTCATATCTGAGGAACTACATGTGGCACATCAATCATCTTTGGTCAGTAGATGCGTCTTGGAGAGTGATGCTGCTTCGGATGATGATTTGGTCACTCTGACCTACATTTCATGCTTCAATGACTCCGGTTAAAGTTTGTGTTAAGGTTCATATCTGAGAAACTACATGTGGCACATCAATCATCTTTGGTCTGTAGATGCGTCTTGGAGAGTGATTGTGCTTCGGATGATGATTTGGTCACTCTGACCTACATTTCATGCTTCAATGACTCAGGTTAAAGTTTGCGTTAAGGTTCATATCTGAGAAACTACAGCTGGCACATCAATCAATTTTGGGTCAGTAGATGCGTCTTGGAGAGTGATACTGCTTGAGATGATAATTGGGTCACTTTGACCTACATTTCATGCTTCAATGACTTAGGTTAAAGTTTGCATTAAGGTTCATATCTGAGAATCTACATGTGGCACATCAATCATCTTTGGTCAGTGGATGCGCCTTGGAGAGTGATGCTGATTTAGACGATAATTGGGTCACTCTGACCTACATTTTATGCTTCAGTGAATCTGGTTAAAGTCTGTGTTAAGGTTCATATCTGAGAAACTACATGTGGCACATCACTCATCTTTGGTCAGTAGATGCGTCTTGGAGAGTGATGCTACTTCGGATGATGATTTGGTCACTCTGACCTACATTTCATGCTTCAATGACTCCGGTTAAAGTTTGCATTAATGTTCATGTATCAGATACCCTATGTGTTACATCAATCATCTGTGGTCAGTGGATGCGTCTTGAGAGTCTTGCAGCTTCAGATGATAATTGGGTCACTTTGACCTACATTTTACACTTGACTGACTTTTGTTTAAGTTTCTATTAACGTTTATATCTGAGATACTACATGTTACACATAATGATCTTACTGTTAAGTGGATGTACCTTCTACATTCATCTTTACATCTTTAGATTATATAAGGGTTATTATTTCTCAACAGCGGGCGAGGGGATTAGCTGTCGTTTGCGACTGCTCCCACTTCTAGTTAAATTTTATAAAAAAGTTTGTGATTTTTATGTACATACACCACCAAAGATGGACCATCAATTGGGAATTATAGTGCTGCAGGACCCAGGTGAGCGATACAGGCTCTTGAGAGCCTCTTGTATTGAAATTTCAGTGGTCGACATGCTGCGGTCGTATCATGCTGCACTAGGCGTAGCCCTTTATTGTAAACATTCTATCTCCATGGTAACTGATAGAGACTAGTTTTATATTTGTAGGTTAATGGTACCTTGGTGACAAACTCTAACCATATAGATGTTGTAAAACTGATCAAATGTAAGTATCATACATTTTATAACTGCAGCTTCTATAAGTTATACAGAAATCCTTACTTCTTTGGTAGTAAGGGTTGAATGGATTGTATTTCACCTACAGTTAGAATGGCATTAATTCCAGGAGTGTTTCCAACAGAATTTTTCATGAAATAGAATTCAGTATGGACTTGTTTCTGTTCCTTAGTGCTTTATCTTACATTTGAATAGAATGACTTCCATTCCTGAGTGCCTTCCCATGTTCCCTAAATTTGTTACGTTGCTTTGTCTGGAGAATAAAATAGGTTTTGGTTGTCAGTTAATTAAATATGTTGTAACTTACGTTATCCAGTCAGTATGTATGTCCAGCTGTCCCATGAAGTCTCTGTGTCATGTGGTATATGTGAGTTTGTCAAACACTAAAACTCTGGCCAAAGCAGTTCTGGAGTTCTTTGCTATTGAAGCTTGAATTTTCGCAATACTTTTGACAGGATATCATGGTTAACACCATTACTATTTTTATACAACAAGGCAGTTCTGCCAAGTTTTTGTGCACTAAATGCATGAGTTTTATTACCCAAAAATTCAAAGATCAAAGGGAAAAAGCAAAAGATCAAAGGAAAATGCCAAACATTTTGCCCCAAAAATTGACTGAATTTGGAAGGCCTGAAAAGTTTCGTTAGTCTAATTATATATATAATCAGAATGTAAATTAATACATTGATACAGAGGTTACAGACTGTAAAAAATGACACAAGAGATCTACAAACCTATAAGAAATGTTGATGTTCAGTAAATAAGTGAAAAGTTGAAAAATGTCTTCCTGTCAAATTAGTTACACACATGTGTGCATTTACAAGTTATTACTGTAGACAACTGTTACAGCTGTCAATGTTTTATATTGAAAAATAGTTTTAATACATGTATTTTATGCATGATGTACAGGTCATTAATTTTGTAGCTAGCTTCAAATTGAACACAGGGAAATCAGTGAAGTATAGCACCCCATTTTGCTGCTATCATATAAAACTCAGAAAATTATAAAATTCAGTATGTGCCTAGTGGTTCCCTCATCATATTTAAACATTATCTTTGATCCCCAACTCTTTTCTTATGTAATCTGACAATGAAATATTTTATGAAACATGAATACAAACAAAAATCTTTTTCATCCTGTAATTTACGACTTGGAAGTCAGCTGTAGTCTGGGTAAAAAGTTTGAATGTTATATAACAGGAAACACAGGTAAACATTCACAGAAGACAAGGTGTTTATCTGCAGTGTTTACATACAGTATCACACCTTGTTGATGGTATCAAGTCACATGTTAGAACTTATTTAATCTGTTGACCTCTGTCTAGAGTGACCCTTTCCATGGACAAGTGTTAATCGGAAAATGTAAAGATTATTTCATTGGTAAGTGTTGAGACTTGGAGCTGTATATTGATTAATCAAACCCCAAACAAGGCAAAATTTGTCTCCAGTGTATGGCACATTTTGGACAAACTTCCTGCTTTCCATATTAAAACCTCCCTTTAACACATAAGGTCATAGAAATCATGCAGTCTTAATATATGATATTATCCAAATAGTCCTTGTCATGAAATTCCATTGCATCAGATTCAGATTACTATAATGGTTGACTGTTTTGTTTTTCATGCTGTATTTGTGTAGATGGTAAGTAGATTTTTTTTTTATCAAACGCACCTTTATTGTGATAAAATTGGTTATACACATGTATTCAGATTCCCACAATTGCTTTACCGTTGTCTTCTAGCTCCCTGCTTTAGTTTTTTAGGCACAGTTATCCCGTTCACCCTGATATCATTTTACTATTTATGTAGCAAGACTTATATCAGTAGTACAGCAAGAACCTCAAAGACAGTCTGTCTCCTTGACACAGTGTAATAAGCAATACTGTCTATTTAGATATTTCATAAATGTGGTCAGACTCTGGAGATATTACAGTGAAATGCAGCGAGACTGTCTATCTTGCTAGTAGAGACTGGCTGTCTTGCTAATACACTGAAATGTGCTGTCAAGATAGTGCAGTATAATGTGGCAAGATTGTCTATCTACATTGTACAGTGAATTGGTGAGAATATCTTCCCAATACAATGACTTTTACCTAAGCTGTCTATCTAAATAGAACTGTGAAATGTGGAGAAACTGTCTGTTGTTAATCCAGACTATCTTGGGTAGGTCAGTGATTTTCTGTCTCTTGATAGCACAATGAAATGCAACAAGACTGTGCCCATCTTTGATTTAATTGTTATTTTTTGATTTTTTGTTGTTGTTTTTTTTTTTGCTTTATGTTTGTCCAAGCTTTATATCTTTATGCATTTTCCTTTTTTGACTTCTATCTTTTTAATGTTATTCATTTCACAAATCAATGAAAACTTTAGATTGATGTTGTTATTACAGATGTATTGTTTTAGAAGACTGGCTCCAACAGGGACTGGTAGCTACAAAGTGATTTTTGGCATACAATTCCTCCACATTAGTTAACTTCACTGATTTTTGACAAAAGTTTAGTAAGGGATTGTATTATCCCTTCGCCCAATGGAGTTGGGAATGGGAAAAAGCATCTCGCCTGTCAGTCCGTTCGTCCCACCTAAGGTTGAATTTTGCATTAAGGTTCATATCTGAGATGCTACATATGGCACATCAATCATCTTTGGTCAGTGGATGCCTCTTGGAATGTGATGCTGCGTCAGATGATAGTTGGATAACTCTGATTCAGTGACTCGCATTAAAGTTTGTGTTTAGGTTGATATCTGAGAAACTACATGTGACACATCAATTATGTTACATTGTAGGTCAGTATATGCATCTTGGAGAGTGATGTTGCTTCTGATGTTAATTGGGTCTGTCTGACCTACATTTTATGCTTCAATGACTCAGGCTAAAGTTTGTGTTAAGGTTCATATTTTAGATAGAGGAATATGATATTTTGTAAGCTACACAAAAAAATCACCATGACTTACATTTAACGCATGTTAAGGTCTCTGGCTTAAGTTGCATACTAGTATGTACAGAAATTATAATTTGTCTGTACTTTCATTTCTGATGGTGTTGAGGCTGCTGATACATGTAATAATTTGAATAATTTTATATAGTTTGTTTCATTAGTTTTTAATAAATTTATATCATCATTAAACATGCGGGCAAGGGGATTAACTGTCGTTTTCAACTGCACTTGTATTAATTTTGCAGTATAATGATTTTCTAGCTTGAACCTACTGGTACATGTAAAACTTGGAAACATTACATATTCAATCCTGTTTGTCTGTTTTAAAATGACCTTTATATTTTATATTAAACTTTTACATTATGAGTCTTAAGCAGTAATTTGAGCAGTTGAACTTGGCTACTGGTTTGTTGATGTGGGGTTGTTTGTGGGTTGATGTTAATAATTGACTATTAAATGAAGGGTTAACATTGTATATAAATAAAACTTTGTCATATTGTTGGGTACTAGAAAAGGAAGACCTTATTGAGCTTGGAGAAGTAGGGTCAAAGTCACTGTGATAGAAAAAAGATTGAAAATTCTCAAAATACTTTGCTTCCCTGCAATATGTCAAAAAAGTTGTGTCTGAATTTTCTGAAACCTAGATAAATTGTTTGATACCAGTTTGCAAAGACTTAAGATAACATCAGATTTTAGATGAGACTTGTACATATTGTTTGATATTAGGTAAGAAAACCCCCTATTGTGTCGAAGGTAAAGGTCACAGTGTCAATAACTCCAAAAATTTCTCATTCAGATCAATTAAACCTGTAATATTTGTTATACATTTCCATATTTATTATTGTTTTATACTTCTTAAGGAAGACCCTTGTTGATTTTTAGGAATTCACCCTTTTAGAAACTAAAGCATTGTGGGTAGAGAGCACACCAAAATGTTTTGATTGGTAGAGAATGTAAATAACATTACGTCATTGGTCGAAAATCCATTGTTCACACATCAAAATTCAAAATACTATCACCATGCCTACAACTCATCAGTTTCTGGAAGGGTGGATTAGGTCAAAGGACAAGGTCACAGTGACTTATTTAAATGTCAGAAATGTATGGATAGAATTTGTTTTAACTACATTAAGCCTAAAGGTCAAGGTGGCAGTGGCATGAAATATAGGTTGACATTGATGTTTTGCGGTCATAAGAAAAAGGTTGAAGGTCACATAATGAAAGCCCAACTTTCCACTTTTCATTTATTTGGTAATATCGATTTTAGATATGTAATAGTAATTTGTTCTTGATAATTGGCAAGTAATATTTGTTATTGTAAAAACTTCCAATATAATCTCTTATTGCTTGTGATCAGGTGTAATTCTCATTACCCATCATGCACTAATTGACATACTGGCTCTGTGTATGCCAAAATGTTTCTGTAAAAATAAGTTCAATTATTTTCTACTTGTGTATTGTGAAGATGCCAGTTTCTGTTGGCAGATTTTAAAATGGATTTATAAACCTGTGGAAGAAGGTTTTTCTTATTATGGAAAGTAAGTGTTGTTTACCGTTTTTGTTTTTTTGGGGGTGGGGGGTGGTATTGGGGGCTGCTTTTATAATGTGGATATGTTGAAAATTGTTTTTCATGTTGTCACTCTTCTTTTCAACAAACTACCAGCCTTAGATTTTAGAGTTACATGTACTATGGATTGAAGTAGGATACTCCTGACATGGTTTTGTTAAAATGAAGAGTAAAGTTAATTTTGTTGTGATTATGAACTTTATGAAGAGTATCAATATCATTTCAGTTTTCATCGTGAAATTGAATACAGAGAAGATTCAATTCCTTAAATTGTGAAAACTTGAGTTTTACTCTAGCGTTATCACCTAGTTTGACAAAAGCACTGTAAGATGACTTAATTCAATTGTCTTGCAGTATTTTATTAGCCCAAAATTGATATAACACTCCAAAATTTGGCTAGCCCTAAGGACTGGCAATTTAAAATTTTGTAGTCCTTCCTTCAAATTTAGAAGCCTCTGGCTAGAGCACTAGTGTTGGTTCTGAACCCTGCAATGCATGATGGGAGTTGTGAGAATGACCATTGAAACCTACATTTGTATCAAAGGTTAATTGGTGGCAAATATGAATCCATCAAAGCTTTGAAATGAATTACAGACAAGTTTTTTGACATGACTGTTTGCAATCGTTTGTTGTTGACCAAGAAAAACAAGTATTTTGAAAACTACAATACAAGTTCAAATAGAAATATCTCATTCAAAGTAAACATTGAAAGGAGATGGAGTAAATGTATATGAGACAAAGTCTCTACAAATACATGGTATACCCAATCAATGGAACAACACTTGTTTTGTTGTTATTCATCTTTAAGTCACTGCGAGGCCTTCAACAATGACCATTGCCCATACCTCACAGAAAGTTCAAGACAGCCCCAAGCACTGGTTTGACCTGATTTCACAGCTAGATGTTGAACAACACTACATCCATACAGTTTTATTCATGGATGCGGGATTGTCAACAAACAAACTGAGAAGTTCTATTCTTGGCCAATATTTTGCATTGTGTCTGTATAAAAGGGACTTGAATTGTTGAAATGGACATTGCAGAAGATAAAATTGACTTCAAATTGATCTGTTTTCCTTTGCATCAAAATGTGTATTCATCTCTTGTAGGTAACGTTAACTAATTAGACTGTTTACCTTTAGTTGGATTATACACTCTGTCTTGATTTTTGTATTATAACCTTTGGAAGATATTTGCACTTGCAGTAAGAATGTCAGCTTTTGTAGGAATTTGCAAATACTTCAGTAAAACAGAACAAAATGTTTTTTTAGGGAAATATTTGAAACTTGATAATTTTCAGTAGATATGGAATTTGGCATGTAAGTAAAAGAATGACAGGTTTTGATACATACATAGATTTGACTGTCACTTATTACAATAGCAGCCTGTACTAGTGAAATATGATGTTAATAAAGGGTTATTCTTGTCAAATTATCAGCATTTTTACTCCAGATAGCTGCCAGATAGTGTAGTTTTTAGCCTCATCATTCTTTAATTGCCCCCAGCAATGCCAGAAAAGTTACTTAAGTGAAAAAACACAATACGATTTGAAATTTCATTGACATTCTTGCAAAGGAGGAGAAAGAAACCCAAGAACAAAATCAAAAATCAAATTACAATGGACCAATTCAGAAATTCAACTTCTGTCCTCTTTAACGACATTACACAAACTCATCGTCCCTGTAAAATACTTTTTGACCAATCAAAAACATCTAGAACAGTGACAATCCCATAATGCTGTTGCATCTCTAAATCTGTCCATTGGTCAAGTGGATTTGCTGTCATTTTGGCCTGCTCTATACCTTTGTTTTGAAATGTCTACATGAAAGTGATTGGCATTGGTTTTGCAACTTCAGCAAATGCCACTTACATTTTAAATGAGGACACCCTGTTTTGATCATATTCAATGCATTGATTGATTAGTTAGAGTTTAACGTCCAATGAGCAATATTTCAGCTATATCAGGACGAGAACAAGTTAATCAATTCAAAAAATTGAAAGTATCAGAAGAAAGAAATAAAGGTGGAAGGGACAACCTGGGCAACGACTTTTGACTGCCACTGGAAAATTGGAGAAATGGGTAGGGGCAGGAAATTTAGCCTTCCATACGACACCCAGTGCGTCTGCTCTCTTTAGAGAAATATAGAAGGGGTCTTTATACTGCATGGAGCGTGGCGTTTCTCGACACAGTTTGGCTACAATGGTTCGCGGTCAGGCTTTCCGTATTATGACCTGACTACCCCGCATAAACAGGGCATTCCCCTATCCACCACCTGGAGACGCGCCCGGGAGCTCTGTAGCCGAAGCCCCTGAAAACCGATTCAGGTGCCGGGCATATTCAATGCAGGTTTATCACACTTTATGATGAAATATAAAAAGGAAGCAGTTTAAATCTTGTAAACGTATTTGATATTCATTTAAAATTATTTTTAGGTCAGAGTATTTTGTTTTTGTGTAAAATATTATACATTTTCTTTTTTGGTTGGATTTCCTTTATCATCAGGGGCACTTTAAGGAAGTTTTTAAATATTTAGTGATAAAAAAAAACTTGAAGGTTATACATATCCTGTATTACGTTATTTATTTAAGTCGTATCTTTTTAAAAATGGACATTTTTAAGGAATATTGAATCGTTTTCAGGTGAATGATATTGACAACTAAAAGATTTGTTTGAAGGTAGAAAGTTTACCTTTATATTTACCTGTAATGTGTATTGCATTTGTACAAAATTACGTTCTGTGACGAGGAATATGATAGATTAACTGTTTTATTATCTGTTGGTTGTTGACAAGTCACTTTCAGGTAAATTCTTTATTTTTCATCAAATTTCAACGATTTTGACATCTTGATAAAAAGTTTTTTAATACCTATATCAGGATCTTTGGTACAGGTGTTTATAAGTAATAAATCTTACATGTCCATAATATCTTGTACATGTAATTCTCAGAATGAGGGGTGTAACATTTTGTCAAAGATGGCAAGTAATTTTGTATTTCCTATAATAATTTTTGTGTATTTTATATTTTAAAGGAAGACTTTAAGCGTTCTTGTCAAATGGTCACATCAAGATAATGTTATAAAATAAAATTAATTATACCATGCACTGCTGTACATTGGAAGGTTGAGTTCTACAATGGTCATATTCTTTGCTCTGGTATAAAATAGTTGTTGCAGGTACACAATCTTTGGACTACTTTATATAGAATAACTTCCTGTTTGGCCATTTTCTTGAAAGGATGATTTAAAAACCAATGTCCTCATGATATTGTTGGAGGGACTATATAGATATTTTAGTGTCAAGTCAAAATGACAAGGATTGGGGAAATTAATTTGAATATCATTTAACCTTTGTATTACTGTCCAGTCTTGTGGGGGAGGGGCTATATAACCAGTTGTTCAATGTGTTTCAGGCGCTGGAATATCAGATTAAAATATTCTTAAAGTCATTTCCACATAAATTGTAGTAATAAAGTCAGTTTGAGTCCTGTTAAAAAAAAACAAGAGAAACTAGAAGTGGTGCCATCAGAAAAGATGGCCATCCCCGTACTCACCTGTTTGACACAGAAAACAGTTGTTATAGACCTTTTGGGAAATTTTCCTCAACATTTTTAAAAAAAAATTATTGATAGTCACTATTTTTACTAAGAAAGAATACAAGGATATACGGTTGCTAGGTAGAATTTCCAAAAAATGAGTTTTCTTTGAGACTTTCATGAAATTTACCAAATTTGGAATCAATTATTTTGAAAATCCAATTGGTGAAAATGATTGCCCTAATCGAAACAAATACTAAGATTATTGTTGCTAAGTAGAATTCCAAAAAATAAGTGGTCTTTGACACTTTCAGGAAATTAACCAAATTTTGAATCAATTATTTTCTAGATCGAATTGGTGAAAATGATTGCCCTAATAGAAACAAATCCTAACAGTATGATTGCTAGGTAGAATTCCAAAAAAAAGGGGTCTTTGACACTTTCAGGAAATTTACCAAAATAGGAATCAAATATTTTTGAAATCCAATTGGTGAAAATGATTGCCCTAAAAGAAACAAATCCTAACAGTATGGTTGCTAGGTAAAATTCCAAAATTTACCAAATTTGGAATCAATTATTTTCTAGATCGAATTGGTGAAAATGATTGCCCTAATAGAAACAAATCCTAACAGTATGGTTGCTAGGTAGAATTCCAAAAAAAAGGGGTCTTTGACACTTTCAGGAAATTTACCAAAATTGGAATCAAATATTTTTGAAATTCAGTTGGTGAAAATGTTAGTCCTAATTGAAACAAATTACTACATGTGTGGTTGCTAGGTAGAATTCCAAAAAATAAGTGGTCTTTGAGACTTTCAGGATATTTTCCAAAATTGGAATCATATTTCAGAATTCTAAGTATTCAAAATTTTATTTTTTTTCCAATTTCTTGTAAAAAAAAAGAAGGCATATGCTAAAAGTTAAAAAATATGAGTCTTTAACATTTTCAGGAAATTTACCAAAGTTGGAACCGGAATCAAAATTCCGAAACTTCATTGCACATCTGCAGACTTTATGCAACAATTCTATAACAAAATTAAATTCATAAATCAAAAAATGTAGGTGTTCCACTGAAAAGCTCACATGTGTCAAGATCGACATTTTTGGGCCTCTTGTTTGCATCAAGACTAATTTAAAAAATCCGAAAGCTCATTGCACATCTGCAGCATATATGCAACAATTCTATAACAAAATCAAAACATTTAATCCAAAAATGAAGGAGGAGTTCCACGGACAAGCTCACAGTTGTCAAAATAGACATCTTGGGGCCTCTTGTTTGCACCAAGACCAATATCAAAAATCCGAAAGCTTATTGCGCATCTGCAGCATATATGTAACAATTCTAAAACAAAATTAAAACACTAAATCCAAAAATTAGCGAGGAGTTCCACTGACAAGGTCCATCTAACGGACAGACGGACAGACAGACAGGCAGACGGACGGACGGACGGACGGGACCAAAACAATATCCCCGCATTTTCTTCAGAAAAGTGCGGGGATAAAAAATTGTTATACAGGAAGCTGAAGAGGAAAAACTTAGAAGTTGGTAAAATCAAAGGTGTCAAGTTATGGTTAAAAAGGAAAGAAGTTGGTTATAAATAAAATAAGGGGTGTCAAGTTATGGCAATGAAGGGAAAGAAGTTGGTTGCAAATAAAAAATGAGGTGTCAAATTATGGCAGAAAAGGAAAGGAGTTTGTTATAAATAGAAGCATAGGTGTCAAGTTATGGCAAAAAAGGAAAGGAGTTGGTTATAAATAGAAGCAGAGGTGTCAAGTTATGGCAAAAAATAGGGAAAGTTGGTTATAAATAGAAGCAGAGGTGTCAAGTTATGGCAAAAAAGGAAAGGAGTTGGTTATTAATAGAAGCAGACGTGTCAAGTTATGGCAAAAATAGGAAAAAGTTGGTTATAGGTAAGCACAGAGGTGTCAGCTATGAAGGAACTATCCTCCCTGCTATGTCTTGATATTTGCATTTCAATAACTAATAGCATTAAAGATCTTTTGAATATAAGTTCTGCAGTTTCTTCTTAGTACTTATAGTCCTTCAAGCCAAATTTTCAAAGATTTAGTATCAGTAACCTATTTTCTGAATGCAAAGCATTGTTACTTCCCTTCAGGGGAGATTTAAGATATTTCATGTAATTTGGCTCCTACAGACTTGCTATGAAATAGAGGATGGTATCATGCAAATACTTATGGCCCCATAGGTGTGCTTGATTGTGTGAGGAAGAGGGAGAGCATGAGAACTTTTAACTGTTCGTTTTTTTTTTCTGCTGATATATGCACATTGGCGAAATCAATATCGTGTAACCTATCAGGGAAAACACAAGTTCAGATCACCTGTGTTTTACCTGTATGTTAATTATAGTCAATCTGCATTGTTTATATCCATGTAATATCTGAAGCATGTAGCATGGGTACAATAGGTGTAGACTTTTTGATCACAATAACTGTTGATTTTATAATTGCTCATTGTAGGTTGTAGTTTAATGGAGTATAACTTTGATCGAAAACAAAGGTCTAAAAAAATCGTTTGATCCTTTGAGGATCAAACATTTAAGTTTCACATCTAGAAGGTAAAATTAAGTAATAATTTATGAGGACTCCAGTTTTTCATTGGTTTTAACCAGGCTGGCCATTTATGTGTATTATTTTACCTGAGTGTAAATGTCAGCAGTTGTTGTTTAATTGTGTATTGATGACCAGATCATCATGTGTACATTTGTATTTTCCTTTATATTGCTATATTTTTCTGCCCCTGCAAACAAAGTTTTGGGTATATAGGAATCCTCCTGTCTGTTCATCTGTCTGTTCTTCTGTCTTTCTATCTGTCTGGGCTCTGTTTGTCCATATACATTTTCTTCACATGTCCTCCTAAGTGGCAGATTTGATTTTGATGAAATGTTAGTTTAGTATACCACATGAAGATGTGCATGAAGTAATATGGTCGCTGTTCAAAATATTGAAGGGGAGATAATTCAACATTGTATATTTTCTGGAAAAAAGAGGGAGGAATATCATTGTGTCCACACACACATATTTGCACTTGCTATAATGATTAAGGGTTCAATGTGCGGGGGCTATAACTGGCTACCATTCAGGGACAGCTGTAGTTGGATATGGATTCTACATGCTTCAGTATTCATTTGTCATTAATCATGATAATACAGGAAAGTACTGGCTGACTCCAAACAGAGTAAGATGTTAGTGTGTAGGAACATTTCTTTTCTTGTGCATACTATTTCTGAAAACATGCACATGCATATCATGTGTTAAATTTAATCAAAACTAAATCCACCTGATTCGGCTATTTATAGCTTTGACATTTGACTGAAATTGAAGACATTTTGCATCATTAAGATAGGCTTAAGTAAAAGAGACAAGAAAGTTTACTTTATCTGAGATCAAATATTGACATTACTCTCTTATATTAGGTTTCACTAGATATTAACAAGGTATTTATACCTTAAAACTACCTGTACTATAGACTACCAGGTGAGACATTATCTGTTTTATGATAGCCTTTTATAAATAGAAGGGTTTTGTTTACTTTACAAAATAATTGTATACAAGTTGTACTGTGTATTAGGAGGAATTTTGTGCATTTTTAAAATGTAAGGTAAGTTAGATGATTTTCTTTTCCTCTCGCCCCCGTGTCGGTACATGCATACTCCTCTGTAGGTTCTTTTCCCCTCGCCCCAGTGTCTGTACATGCATACTTCTCTGTAGGTTCTTTTCCCCTCACCCCAGTGTCTGTACATGCATACTTCTCTGTAGGTTCTTTTCCCCTCGCCCCAGTGTCTGTACATGCATACTCCTCTGTAGGTTCTTTTCCCCTCGCCCCTGTGTCTGTACATGCATACTCCTCTTTAGGTTCTTTTCCCCTTGCCCCTGTGTAGGTACATGCAGACACCTCTGTAGGTTCTTTTCCCCTTGCCCCTGTGTCTGTGCATACTCCTCTGTAGGTTCTTTTCCCCTCACCCTCAAGTGTGTACATGCATACTCCTCTGTAGGTTCTTTTCCTCTCGCCCTGGTGTATGTACATGCATACTCCTCTTTAGGCCAGTATTTCTGCATTTTTGTCATTTAAGCATTTTCCATACATACCATAAAATCAGTAAATGGCATGGAAGTTACATTGACAGTTCTATGACCTTTGTCTTATATGGGAATTAGGAAAAAATATGATAACTTTGCTCTTAATTGAATGATAGATAATTAGAAATTAACATTTTTTTTTATTAAAGAGTTTACTGCTATTTTTCTTTGAGGCCATTAAAGGGAAAAGGAAGAAATAAATCCTGTTTACACTACTTCATAATGTGTTAATCTGGAATTAAGTGTCACCGTGTTGATAAAATACATGTAGGTGTTTAAATCGTTTGACAAAAATATAAACAGTCTAGGGAACAGCAACTTTTGCCTAGGTTAGCCTAGGTAAAATCTGACTTTAGGTCCTGTTATACCTCTTTATGTATTTTTTCTATATAGTCATATTACATAAAATAATTAACATTTGGTCTGTTTTTTATCAATTTGTGTCGGAAAAGACTGTTGCCGGTCAACAGTTTTGAACTGTTGCCCGCCGTCCTTCATTCCATTGGTTAGGCAGACGTCACGTGATTACACATGACGTCAGCTGTTCCCATGGAGGTATAACAAAACAGTTATAGACTGGTTTCTCTGACAACAGCTATCTTGTTAGACCCTCAAACCAAACTGTTGCCCTCGGCCTATTGGCCTTGTGCAACAGTTCGGTCTTCGGGTCTAACAAAAAAGCTGTTGTCCTCGAACAAGTCAATAACTGTATACTGTTAGACCACCTTACATACAATCTTGCAGTTTTCCATTTAGCATCTCATTTTAGATATTATTTTGTATATGTGCAGAATCACTGTGTAAACATGAATGTTGTTTTCTTTACTTTTGGATATTTTAGTAATCATTAAATTAATGGGATAATGCCTGGTATATATTGGTCTACACAGCATTTTCTCAGACTGCTTATATCATGAGTACTGGCCTGCAGGGACCTTCAAAACAAAATGTTTGTGCCTTTACAGGAGAAATTCTTCATAATATCAGTATTTTCTCAATTGACATTATTAAACCCCCCCTTCCTACGAACAAAGTCTAGGGGTAGACAATAATCACTCTGTGCTGCTTTAAATTTGGGGGGGATAATTCATCTAAGAATATTTTCTAGAAAAAAGGGGGAGGAACTTTGTCAGCACATGTCCTCTTAAACAGATGTTTAGATTTTGATGAATGTTACACAGTTGTAGTATTCAATCTGAAGATGTGCATGAAGTAATATGGTTTCTGCCTGAAATTTTAAAGGGAAGATAATTCGTCTTTGAATATATTCTCGAAAAGAGGGAGAAGCACCTTGTCAGTGCATGTACTCTTAAACTCATGCTACACTGTTGTAGTATACCACCTGAAGATGTGCATGAATTAAAAGGGTTGCTTTCCGAAATTTTGAAAGGGAGATAATTCATCTTTGAATATTGTGTCCATACTTGAATTGTCCCCACACTAAAACTGTATTCACTCACACTTACATTTGCACTTGTCATATTGATTCATGGTGCAATGAACAAGGGTATAGCTGACTGCCATTCAGCCACAGCTCTAGTTGATTATATCATGATCATGAGTAATAACCTGCAAGGCATTGTCTCATGGTTACTTTAATTGTACCCTTTCTCATATAGCATTATTGAGAGTGATTGCTTGACTGTTGAGGACAGTTTGAGAGAAAAATAAGTGTCTATCAGAGATAATATAAAATGTTGGATGGATTATCATGATTGTGAACAATTCACACACAGATTAATATTTATCACCTATATAAACAGGTGTGCACTTCCTTAAATGGGTGGAGACATTAAATTTTGATGAGTAACAACAGTCAAAACTTTTCCACAATTTATATAGTTGACAGTCATAAATTATTTTACATACAAATTCATCTAAGTGTAAAATTCTAAAATTAAAAGACATGTGATAGATATCATATGGTTTTACGCATAAGGTTTAAAAATGGGACTTTTAAATAAATTTCCAGCATTATTTCGGCCTTGTGATGTGGTCAGTAAAATCAGATAAAACAAATCGTTTATACATTGTTGTAGCCATTTCAAGTCAAAGCTGATTTATTTAACTTATTGTTGCAATGGTTTCCTGCTCTCATTATATACCAATTTGTTAACTTCCTTACTGTTACCTTAAATAAAACTGGGTTACGCCCCTCTGCCATTACTCATTATTACATCACAAGGCTAATTAGAGGACTATGTGTAGTTTGTTTTATTCATTAGATTATCTATGGAAGGTTACATTAAGTACTATAAAATAATATATCTTTGTTACTTTTCTTTGATAATGTGAAGGTCAGACAGACATGTAGAGGTCATCTATTGATCTGATTAATAAATGCTTGTATAATCACTTTTTCCCCTGCAGATAGTTTCATCATTTGGTGGGGGCGGGGATAACTTTATGGTATCATAAAATTCTTTGAAGTCACACAGAAGAGACTGTACTAGCTGCCATTCTTGTTATAAGAGTTGGCTAAAGATTTAAAATTCTGTTGCATTAGTTTTAGAAATTGTTGGAAACCTTTAAATTTACATTGTTTTCAAAAATGAATAAAAATCCAAAAAAGAATTCAGATTAACCAGCTGAATTAGTTGGGTATCTTCTTCATTTATTTCTTTGTTTATCCATTCTAGCATCAATTATTGTTTAACCCATGACACTCACTTTGTGCATTTGATTGCATTAAAAGGGCATGGTTGTAAAGAAGATACTATATAAACTGGAGATTTTATATGAAGCCTTAAGACTCGGACAACTTATCACAAAAGATACCGATTCTACAGCACAAATGTGGTAGTCTGTTGGAAGTTGTAAAAGTATTTCCTGTTTTTGTTAGAACTATCAAGGTCATATGAGTAGTCACAGTTAATCCTTCCAGAGGTTCATTTACCCTTCCTTTATTTACCACATCTTTTGTATGACATTATATATTGGAATATTGTCCATCTCACTTTTGTGTAAATATGTACATTATAGGATTTTATCCAGGACTTCATTATATAGTGATGACATGCCCCCATGCATTTGGATTTTCTGCCCTACAAGCATTGCTGAAGGGAGACATGGATTTGCATTTCATCACTCATGCAGAATTTGTAATTACATACCTTTTGACTTCAGTAATTACCTGCGCATGATTACCTGAGAGGTCAGGTATGGTATTGACATAGGAAGGCAGAAAGTAAACAATGATTTATAGCCGTATAACCCAGGTTATAATACTGGAGTGGCTCATTGATTTTACTTGAACTATGTCTACAAAAAACTCATTTTTGTCCAAAATTGACCATTTTTATTTGGATGTTTAAATATGATAAGGAAGGATTACAAGAGATTTGTTGTATGTAGAACCAGAAACAATACATTCTTAAAACTGAAGGGTTGCTATGAATGGAGAATACTTAAAAACTATGCACTTGAACATTTAATTGACCAGAAAATTAAATCTTAAGAGAAACAGAAGCAGGTGTATTGTATGCTGACATGCCATGCACCAGGTACTATCTCCTACTGACCAGATATTATCTCCCCTTGCTGACCATGAAAGATTTCGTTATCATTGTGGTTGTATAAAGATCCATTGCCAACTTCTTAAGTACCCTTATCAGATGCAAACATTGTAATACTTGTGTTACGGTTAACTTTAGGAACACCTCTGTGTTTATCTGGCAGTGAAAATCATCAGGTGTAACCCACTTTCACAATGTTAAAATTAGAAAACGATTTGGTATAGCTTAAACACAATTGAACAATGTTTTAATGATACACTTTATTGATTCGTACCAAAGACATTTTTTGCGGCAGTCATTTGGAAAAATTAATCTTATTGAAGTGGTGATAGCGATGTCCATTTCTGATATAAAAATACGATATTGATCGGTGGTTGTTGTGGAGGAGGGATTATACTGTAAAACCTGTTGCATTTGAATAGGATTAAAAAATGTGTATTTATAAGAAGTGTATTTCCTGTCAATTTAAGAAATGCAATACACAAATGTCCAGATTGTGAATAGAATTGATAGATTTCCAATATTAAGAATTTATTACTAGGCAGTGTAATATCAGATATTGTGAAATCTTCAATATTTTGAAAATCGCTGAATTTATGTTGGCATTGATTTGAAGACATGAATTGAATGTGTTCCAATATAGAAAATGATATAGTGGATTATATATTGTTATGTGTTATATAATGTTTTGACATGTAGATATGATGTGCCTATATATCTGATGTGATATGGTCACATACATGCTCTGTTTTATTCTATTGTTGGTGGATAAATTATAATTGTTTTTCCTGTGGAATATTAAGTGTTAAAAAAGATGAAAATCCTATACATTTCTACAAGAAAAGGATTAGATTTGAGAAATTTGATGGAATATTATACAATATCTATAGCTATAATTATTGGCAGCATCAGTTGTTACAAAATAATGTATAAACCACATCATCAAGGGAGGTAATTCTAGATCTTTATCACCACCCTAAGATTTGGAGTTGTATATGTTGTAAATTTTTATGAGATTTGTGCCGATTTCTGATTTTATGATTATTAAGGAAAAATTATGTGTATTATGGAAATAACATAGATATTCATTATGCAGTCAAAACAAAAGTTACGTAGAAAATCCAGTCTGTTTGGGGAGAAAACTAAAGGTAAGGAAGACATTCACTATGGGGTACAAAAAGGGGGACTGAAAATAGGTCAAACTGAGGACTATGTAAGGTCCAGGGACCTAGTATACCTCCTACTGTAAGGAGTTATAGGGATGTTGATGGCATGGAGAGGGTGTAGAAAATAGGTGGTCAGATGAATAACACAAGTGAGGATGATGTGAGAAGTGTGCACTTTCAATACAGGACCCTTGCAAAAGAGTTTGGATTGAGGAGATGGTATTAAAGTTATTGGTAAATTTCTATATATAAAAAGTACAATCTTGTTGGGAGCTTGTAGAGGTGGCATTCTGGGATGTAGTACTATGGGAATTGTTGTTACAATAATCAGATCTTTGATATCAATCTATAACTGCATTTATAAACAATACATGTGTTGTTAAAGCTCAGTGTGAAGAAATAAACCTCACATGGTACAAAATCTTTAAATTAAATCTCCCATAGTTTGAAACTGTATTTTATTTCTCAAACTTTGGTCTTTGGTTCAGCAAGTGACTTGTTTTTCCATCATAGACAGAGTTCATGAAAATCATGGAACCTGTCAGTTCTTGTCGTTAAAAGAAACTGCTAGGACTGGAATATTTATGGTATGAGATAGTCCCTAATGAATGACAGAACTTGTTGGTTACTATTCTTGCATATGTCCACAAAAATACTAAGGGTATTGTATAATTTGACAGTAAATCTTAATTTGCCAGTGTATGGCTGACAATACCATTGTTTTTTTTTACTCTTGATAAGTGTCCTAAGCAATGCTAACCAAACCTATCAATTTATCCAATATCTTATTAGAAGCATAACCATCAAACATATCTGTGTGTCAAAGTAACTGCCCACTAATGCTATCTGTTTCTCAAAACAACCAATTATAAGCCTCCCTGTTAAGCCAAGGTTGTTTATAAGGGCATTAGAAGCCTGTGCACCAAGCCTTTATATTTCTCCAGACAACTTATTACTTTCCTATATGTTGCTTAAGACAACAAATCTTCCTTCTGGCAAACTCTATTCCCAGTCAATGAACCATATATTTGCTCAAAACAGAAAACCCATCGCTGGTCTATCCGTCCATCCAATCTGTTTCTCAAGGGAACTTTAATATTGAATAAGCTGTTCACTTTTTATCTCAGTGTGCTGCAGTGAATCATTTGAAAACAACTCATTCTGGACTATAAGCCAGTTCATTATGCCCACTGTCTCTTTGTGGTCCACTGTTATACTGCCTGATTTTGACAGCTAACCCATTAAACAATTTCCTTGTCTCTCTTTACTTTTCGTTTCACTGGAATAGTAATGGGTACATCACCAGCAAATCTTATCCACACATCAGCACATCCACATAATCAAATCTCTCTCTGCATCCACATTCACACAGAATCCCATACTGCTCAGCTCTTTTTGTACCTGACATAGGTTGTCATATTTGGCTCAAGAAATTAGCAGTTTGTTTCCCTCTCTGTTTGAATTTAAGCTTAGTTGGCAAAACTCACCTTTGCTATGCCCTGGTGACGAAAAGTTGAAGGGCATTTTGGTCGTTTCAGCTTTGATTTCTCATTTGATTTCTTATACTGTACAAATTAGATTGGATTAGTAGCTATCTTTTAAGCATCTCTTTATACCAAATTCTTTGCTTTTTGAAGAGAAATCAAGTGATTACAAGTGATTTCTAAATTGCCATAATCACCTCCCTATAAGACCCTCACAACACATATCAAAAAATAAATGTAAGAAGTTAATCAGTGATTAAGCAGTAATTGTTGCAGTGAGGTTCCCTAAGGGGACAGATAATTGACATGTTACTTGTCTGACAAATATTACTATTACCTGTGTACAGGAAGTTATTGTTTAGATCATGGAGTATTGGTGCTACAGAATTTTTCACCTGCCAAAGAATATATTTATAATTGCTTACATTGGCTAAATGCATCATCTTGTCATAGAGGTAAGAATTGATTGATTGATTGGTCATGCAGAAGTTCTTGTGCTAATTAGTTCTTTTGCACATTATAGTGAGAAGTAGCAGGAAATTATTTAATTAAACATGGAATTTCATAGGTATCTTGCTTCTGAATTGAGTAAGATGAAATCAGGGAAATGTCTTATACATAGTTCTGAATACAGAGAGATGAAAAGAATGTGGGGATGGCTTTATATATTTGTTATATATTAGTAGGGACACATTCAACTACAATGCTAAAGGATCCTTAGATTGACCCATTTGAAATTCAGCATGTCAGAAGGGCATTTTTCATCCTCCTACACACCTTCATAGCACTTACACAGTCATTTAGTAAGTTCAACAGGGCCTCAGTAGGTCAGGTTGAATTGCCCTGCCCCCAAAAAATTTTGTATGGTTTTGATGCATCTTGTTTTTTTTTCCTTATTTGCATAATATCTTTGATGTTAGAAAGTACTATAGTCTAATAGTACTTAATAACTTTACCTGTGACATGTTTGGATAAAAATAATAGGAAAATCCATTACAGATAGATTATGTTCAAGCTGTTACATGATACAAGAAGTGTATACTAATATCTTGGTACAAATACAACCCACCCAAACACTGGACAAGATTAGATATGATAACATGCAGGGCAGACACTGGTCACTAGTCTATGCAAGATTAGAAATATAATGGCTTGGCTTATAGATCTTGACAAGTTTGTTCTTTAGGAAGTACATGCAGGTGCATCTAGGGTTGACTGACAGCCTCCAAAATTAATTTCTTTGAGCTATATTTTCTACTTGATTGGCTTCAATTAATACAAGTTCATACATTGTATATCAGTCATTGCAGGATCATCTAATGTTGCATACGCATGCATCTCTGACAGTAGGTACTGGTAAGAATCAAGTCAGAATTTTGTCACTTTATTGACTTACATTCAAGTTTTCAGAGGAGTTTAGATCTCAGTTACTTAATCCTTGGTTGGGTCATCTAAACATGCATGCAAAAAATATCTCAAATAGCAGGTCAGCACCCAGGCAAAATTATGGTACTTTGTCAGATATTTCCACTTGATTAACTTACATGAAAGTTTATAGACCAGTTCAAACCTCAGTCACTATACATTATAGGATTATGTTGCATACAGATGCATCTCTTATGGTAGGTCAGCATCCAGGCAAAACAAGTCACTTTGACCTGAATTTTTTGCTTGGTAGATTTTTACTTTTGTGTTTCAAGTCTATGGTCTAGTTAGATCCGTGTTACTAAACATGATAAGATCATTTAACCATACATTTGGAGATATCAATGACTGGTCAGCATCGAGGGAAAAAGTAGTCACTTTGACATATATTTCCACTGGAATCACTTACATTCAAGTTTATGGTTGAGTTTAAATCTCAGTCACTACACTTTGTAAGGTCATCTAGCATTGCATACGGCATCTTCACTTCCAGAGAAGTGGATTGTTACCCTTGGCTAGTTAGTGAAGTTGTGCATATGGATGCATCTCTGATGGTATGTCAGCGTCCAGGGAAAATTGGGTTACTTTGACAATGTGCCATTACAAGGAAAACTTTGTTAACATTGACTATATCTAGCTTTTTAGAGTAGCCTACCAAATGGAAAGGAGGTCTGATAAACTAAGAAAGTATTATACCTTGATTGGCTTGTTATTTTAAACCTAAATGCTAAAACCTTAATTACTAATTTTCTAAAATTTGCTTAGAAATCGTATGATTTTTTTAAACCATTGATATTTTTGATGGCAGGAAAGGACACACTTGATTAAATTTGTAAAAAGAGGAAATGATTAACACTGGGGAAAAGTGCAGTTATTTATTTGATACAGAAATACAGTACAATCTTGTTTACCAGTGTTCCCAATTGGAATAAAAGTGAAACCTGGATTATCTGTAACCTTTGGAATAATGAATTATTCTTTGTTTCCTTTTGACAATTGGTCCATGGTAAATAACACTATTACTGTATTTGACCTAATAAGCATCCTGAGCATTACAAAATTAAAAAATGGGCCCATAATGGAAATGGCAAAAACTGGAATTTAAGCATATCCCCTACCATCATAGTTATAAGTATCTATTATTAGCCTACAAATTATGGTTGTGTAATAACTTGGTGAAACGAGAAAGTTACCGTAATTATTCGAGTGAATTTGCCATAAATAAAAAGATACGGTTACTCAGAAGTTGTAGAAGCTCTAAATACATCCTATAATAAAAGCAAGTAAATTTTGGCAGGTTTTACTTTGGGGGTTGGAAGGGGAGCTTGTGCATTTTGACTTCCAAATACTAGGAGGGGGCCCTTGAGAACTCCAGTGACATCAGGTGTTACGGAAGGGTAAGCATGTCCTGTCCTGTGTTAACAGCACCTGTCACACTGTAAGTGAATCAATCTAGGAAACTGTCAAAGTCAGTTGTCAAATCCGGGAAGATTTGAATCTATCTGAAAATGTCCACTTTCATTTGGGATACTGACACATCATATCTTTCAATGATGTTATGGTGACGGACATAGAATTTCAAGAGGGATACAATGGTTGAACAAATCCCTCACTTAGCAGCTTTTGGGACAGTGTTTTTGCTCTGTTAAAAAAATTACTGTACAAACTACACGCTAGACAGTAACAAATTAACTGAAATGTAAACTCCATAGGCTGGAGAGGTAGGTATATTGCTGCTAAGAAAGGGAAAGTTCACAATTGGGAAATTAAAATAATCACACTTGTTGTATAGCTTAGAATTCAAGTGTCCATCTTGGCCAAAATACAACAAAAGATGGAATATAGTAAAATGATAGTGAAACCTTGATTATCTATTGCTGTCCTATTCTAATGAAAAAATAAATGGAACATTAAAATTATTTATATCGTTCCTATATTCTGGTAAAAAATAACCTGGAATATATTGCACTGTCTTAGTTGGTGAAAAGGAATTGATAGAACAACATAGATTATCTCTTTTGAAAATGTATTAAGAATTGAATGCAATATTTTGTAGTTTATTGGAGTATAAAAGTGTGGACTGTAGCACACTTTCAATGAAGTGTGCTATCCCTTTATGCAAATGTTCATGCATGATTAAAATCTGGTATGGTGCACCATTTCAATGTCTAGATTACTCTGCTGTCTTTGTAAACTTTTGTCATTGTCAAGGAGTCTTGTGTTGATGTAGTTTCAGTAACTGATAAAATACAGTCACGTAAAGGACTGGAACTGCTCTAACCAATCAAATACAGTGATTTCTATACGAAGCAGAACAAATGTAATTATATTGGAACAATATAATGATAGTACAGCTCACTTTATTAATAGCTTTCCAATTCTTGTGGACAATAGAGTGATAGTACAACCTGGATTATCTATAGCTTCCTATCCTGGTGGAAAGATAAATGGAACACTAAATGATAGTACAACTTGAATTATTTACACATATCGGATTCTGGTGAAAAAGTAAATGGGGCTACAACCTGGACTATCTATAGACTATATCTTTCCTATTTTGATAAGATAGGATATAGAAAAAGAAGAGTAAATTGAGAACGTGAATGAATGATAACTGCCCAATTCTGTTGAAAGGTAAATGGAGCAGAATATTATAGTGCAATCTGGTAGGTCGATATCTGTCTAATATGCGGTGAGAAAGTAAATCGAACAGCAAAATGATAGTACCACCTGGTTTATCTATGGCAATTCTATTGTTTTGAAAAAAAAACTAATGGGACAGCAAAATGATAGAAAAGCCTGGAATGCCAATAGCTGACCTATCTGGTAATAAAGGAAACAGTGAAATCATAGTACAACCTGGATTATCTACATATTGCAATTCTTTTTTTTTTGAAAAAAAAAAAAAAATTAATGGGACTGCAAAATGATAGGATATAAACATGCTGTCATATTCTGGTAAAAAGTGAATGGAACAGTAGAATGATAGTACAACCCGGATTATCTATAGCTGTCAGTTAATGGAACAGTAGAAAAGTAAATTGAACAGTAGAATGATAGTACGACTTGGATTATCTATAGCTGTCATATTCTGGTGAAAAGTAAATGGAACAGTAGAATGATAGTATAACTTGGATTATCTATAGCTGTCATATTCTAGTGAAAAGTAAATGGAACAGTAGAATGATAGTACAACTTGGATTATCTATAGCTGTCCTATTCTGGTGAAAAGTAAATGGAACAGTAGAATGATAGTACAACCTGGATTATCTATAGCTGTCATATTCTGGTGAAAAGTAAATAGAACAGTAGAATGATAGTACAACCTGGATTATCTAGAGCTGTCCTATTCTGGTGAATAGTAAATGGAACAGTAGAATGATAGTATAACCTGGATTATCTATAGCTGTCAGTAAATGGAACAGTAGAATGATAGTACAACCCGGATTATCTATAGCTGTCCTATTCTGGTGAAAAGTAAATGGAACAGTAGAATAATAGTACAACCTGGATTATCTATAGCTGTCCTATTCTGGTGAAAAGTAAATGGAACAGTAGAATGATAGTAC
>MJUU01005010.1:68134-87094 GCA_002080025.1 Modiolus philippinarum
AACAGTTTTAGTTAGAGGGGTGTCTGAGTTATGTTAAAAGTAGGACAAAGGGACCGATGGAAACAGTTTTAGTTAGAGGTGTGTCTGAGTTATGTTAAAAGTAGGACAAAGGGACTGATGAAAACAGTTTTAGTTAGAGGGCTGTCTGAGTTATGTTAAAAGTAGGACAAAGGGACCGATTAAAACAGTTTCAGTTAGAGGGCTCTGTCTGAGTTATGTTGAAAGTAGGACAAAGGGACCGATGAAAACAGTTTTAGTTAGAGGGGTGTCTGAGTTATGTTAAAAGTAGGACAAAGGGACCGATGAAAACAGTTTTAGTTAGAGGGCTGTCTGAGGTATGTTAAAAGTAGGACAAAGGGACTGATGAAAACAGTTTTAGTTAGAGGGGTGTCTGAGTTATGTTAAAAGTAGGACAAAGGGACCGATGAAAACAGTTTTAGTTAGAGGGGTATCTGAGTTATGTTTAAAGTAGGACAAAGGGACCAATGAAAACAGTTTTAGTTAGAGGGGTGTCTGAGTTATGTTGAAAGTAGGACAAAGGGACCGATTAAAACAGTTTTAGTTAGGGGGGTGTCTGAGTTATGTTAAAAATAGGACCAAGGGACAGATGAAAACAGTTTTAGTTAGAGGGGTGTCTGAGTTATGTTAAAAGTAGGACCAAGGGACCGATTAAAACAGTTTTAGTTAGAGGGGTGTCTGAGTTATGTTAAAAGTAGGACAAAGGGACAGATTAAAACAGTTTTAGTTAGAGGGGTGTCTGAGTTATGTTAAAAGTAGGACCAAGGGACCGATGAAAACAGTTTTAATTAGAGGGGTGTCTGAGTTATGTTAAAAGTAGGACAAAGGGACCGATATAAACAGTTTTATTAGTTAGAGGGGTGTCTGAGGTATGTTAAAAGTAGGACCAAGGGACTGATGAAAACAGTTTTAGTTAGAGGGGTGTCTGAGTTAGGACAAAGGGACCGATTAAAACAGTTTTAGTTAGAGGGGTGTCTGAGTTATGTTAAAAATAGGACCAAGGGACTGATGAAAACAGTTTTAGTTAGAGGGGTGTCTGAGTTATGTTAAAAGTAGGACCAGGGGACTGATGAAAACAGTTTTAGTAAGAGGGATGTCTGAGTTATGTTAAAAGTAGGACAAGGGTTCAAGATATCCATTGTGTTTGAACTATTGCAGTTTTAGCCTTCAAAGTTCAACAGCATTCTGTTTATTTGAGAAAAAAACTGACTCATCACTTTGAATGTGACATAATGACAGTAAACTGTTATATTAAATCAAATTTTAACTTGGATATGCCAGAAAATTTTCTATTTTACAGGTTAGGTGATTACAACAAGTCACTTTAGGTTCTTTGAGTGATTATTATGAAACTTGCTTTCAGTTAATGTTCTGAATTGGACCTGTCAGCAAGATTTTTGACAAAATTCTTATTTGAACATGCTATATATATAATATTACTTATGTTATTGTCACATTCTTCCATCAAATCAATGTTGAATATTCTCACGGGTGCTATGAAACTCAATTTCCTTTTCTCATTCTGCAATATAAGTGACCATACAAGCTAGTTTTTATACCTGATTCTCCTAAGTTCCTTGCTTCAGCTCCAGAGTATTGACAATTTCCTACTACATGTACTGCTACTGATCTGTTGATCTAAATATAACTTGATAAAGTCCTATATTTAGAATCATAAACAATTCTATGATATCTGATGATTGTATTATCTGGAGAAACAGCAGGTTGCTGTAATGTATTCCTGTAATTTATTGATATTTCCTCTGACATGCACATAGTACAAGAAAGTCAAATATTATTCTATTTGTTAGGTTAAGAAATGATGAAGATAAGTAAGAGAAAGAAAAAAAATTACTGTGGGGACTTGTTATGGTAATCTTTGAATTCAATCCTGTGAAACAAGAAGATGTTTTAGAGGTTTTAACCCCCTTTTTGGACTCGGGACTTTGGCCTTATTTTGGGCATACTTTGGACTTGACCACTTGAGTGGACTCCACGGACTCAAAAATCATATCATTTTGGACTTGTACTTCAAATTTTAAAAAAAATAATTCAAATTAAAAAAAAAAAATACTGGACTTTGGACTTCATCTATAATTTTGGGTGTACTCTGGACTACATGGGGTAGAGGGATATACCCTCCTACAAGGTCCTTATTGGTACAAATGATTCTTAAACGGCAATTTATGTGCTTCTATTCCAATTTAGTCACATTTTAGCAATACATGCACTGTAATTGTACTGTTTTTCGTGGGAACTTATTTTCACGGATTTCAGTCTGCATACAAGTTCGCGGGTATTTAATTTTGCAGTATCGTCATTAGACTAGTGCTTTATATTACCAATTACGTATGTTTATACGCATTCGCGTGTATTTATTTTCACGGAAAAGTGTTAACTGCGAAATTAGTGAAAATAGTACAATAACAGTAATTGAAACTACGATTTGGTTCAAATTTTACATTGACCACATTGCTCCACCATTCTGCTTGAAAAATTTAAGGGAGTATGAGCATCTTATTTCAGAAGCATTTGATATCCTCGGGTTTTATCCATTTAAACAGGGTTAATTTTTTTGCATGTGCATCATATTTTCTTGGTCATAGGTCACTTCAAAATGCATAAAGCTGACAATGTACAAAATTCTATCAATTTCCTATTACATTTTTATATATTTTAAGACATATAAATGGCTAATGGGAATTGCAGGAAAACTCTAGAGAAAACCGTTTCCTGCCAAAATTTCAAATGCCAAAAAAAAATGCAAACGAGAAACACCATGGCTGGATTGTTTACTGGAAACTCAGACGTATATGCTTGCACAATTGATGAAAAACGAATTGATGATGGAAAACATATGATATAAATACGTAAATTACAGTTTCTAGTCAGAATTTTGAGAAGCTCTTAAGGATTTCAAACGAAATTAAGGGTAGGGCTCTTAATACGAGGAATACGGTATATTTTTATCACAGTTTAAATTAAATTTAATGTAATTCATGTCCCTAGATACGACTAACATGAAAGACCAACTTGTTATGGGGACTTACGACTAGCAATATTCTTATATTTTTTACTTCATGCACATCTTTCGGCAAACCACTTGTAACCTGTGAATTTATGGCCATTTGCAGAAAGGGTTGTCTCACTGTAGTATAGAGGATAGATCATGACCCCAGACTGATTGTAGGCTCAAAGCCATAGACATGGTATACAATTTGATTATAGGGCGCCATGACAGTTTTGTAGTCCATATGATTGACTTGTATAATTCATGGTCGTTATTCTGTCAAAAAACTGACCAAAAATAAAATTAACAAGACTGACCCATATCGTGTTGTGTTGAAGTTATTCCGTTATAAAGGAAATGTGGACTAGGAAAGAAAATGGCAAAATGTAAGTTTAAGGCAAAAAGTAGTTCTGAATTTAATTGTCAGAGTTGTGAGAGAACAAAAATTCTTTTTATTGTAGAATGAATATAATTAATTATTAGGGATGGGGAATTTCAGAATTTCGTGTATTTGGGCTATGGATCTGCAGGATATATAATAATAACAGATAGGTATATTGTAGTTTATTAACAGTCCTTATTATACCGTAGCTGGAAAAGGGTTTATATTTTAATGTCTATTATAAATATGAGGCGAGAAGGTAAACCTAGGTAAACTATAACCTATAATCTAGAGTTTTATCAGGCTTGCTTTTGTTAGCTTGATATATTCATGTAAACAGAAATACAACAAAAATGAATCTTTCTTTCAGTTCTCATTTATATTCTCCTGTACATATGAAAAACATGTTATTTGATATTAACAGATTCTAATTAAATACTGGTCAGTTTCCAGTTATGTACACGTCATATCTAATAAACATACATTACAAAAAAGAAATAGTATATATTGTGTTTATCAGACAAATTATTCATTGTATGAATATTAAGACATGGTAGACATGGGGGAAAGACATGTAACTTTCTATATTTATGACCAGACATAGATCTAGTTTGTATCAACTCTTTCGACCGGTATATAGTTAACCTTGCCTATATGTAAACGAAAGATCTAACGTATAGAAAAGATCGGAAAGTTTCCTAGCGGTAAATGTTAGCATAGTGAGTTGAAAGGAATAATCTTTGAAGTATTAATTTGATAGAAGGATGAAGCCAAGTTCTCATTGAATAATTGGATAAATTTTATGTTTTTACAGGCGAACAAATCAAAAGAACTAGTAGATTCTAAGTACAGAGAATTAAAGAGATACTATGACCTAGCTTATGAAGATTTACAAGTAAGTTTCCATGGTGACTGATACTATGTTTGATGTTTAAAGTATATTTGATAAAAGTATGGTGCTTACCTGCAGAATGATTCTTGAGACAACTGTAATTATACCATTAACTGGCATGGATTCAGGGGGGTGGGGTGACCATGACTCCAAATCTTGTGTTCACCCCTCAGGGGTTCTGTAAGTTCACTTCCCTCTTGCATTTCATACAATAAACCATTGACTTACACAGGGACTGTGGCATTGACAGTGGCTTAAACTTTAATTTAATTGAGTATAACTGAAGAACCATTTGTTTTTGATCAACCAAAAGTTTGCACCAAGAGTTGTTGTTGGACAGACATGAAGTCGTGTGACCTTGACCTAAATGACAAAGTTAAGTTTATGATTAGATCAGGTTATTAATAACTGTGAGTGATAGGGCAATGATATTTGATATACATGTTTCTCTTTTACATAGTAGTATATGAATGTCTTGGCTTTAACCTCAATTTCATTGTCTAGTGTTAGTGAGTAGATCAGTTTCTCAATAAATTAGTGGTTGTTCAGTAAAATATGGAATTCAATCAATCTTGGGTAGCACATTACTATCTTTCTTATGGTTTTTACTTTGACCTTAATTTTATGGTCCAGTGACTAAATTAAGTATAAGTGATTAGTTCAGTTTTCAGTTACCATAAGTGGAAGGTCAATGACATTTGGTAAATAGGTTTGCATATGTGCCCTATGGGCTTTGACCTTGACATCAGTTGATCATTGAAAGTTTTTTTTGTAAGAATAATAGGTTCTCAATTATTTTTAGGGGTAGGTCCAGCAGAAGTAGACAAGGGTCCACACTTGTTTTAGTATCAGAGAAATTATTTTAAAATCAGTTGGTCTAGACAAAAGGCTGATACAAAGTTATTTCTGTTGAAAAGTTCAAGCATTACACTTTCAATAAAGAATTTTCCCGAAATGACAAAAGAAATTCATTGAATTTACAACCATTATAAAATCATATTTTATCATCTATGTATCGATTAAATATGTTTCCAAATTTATGATATAATCATCTTACAATAAATCTTGTTTATAATCACTTCAAAACTGGTTGCTATAATAGAACTGAAATTTTGTTGAAGTTAGTATAGGCTCAATATCAGTCAATCATTCAATATATAAATCGTAAAAAATAACAGAACACAACATGAAGAAACAAATTCCAATGTCTTCTTCTAAATGCCTTCCACCAATATTCAGTTTGTGATGCCATCCACCAATATTCAGTTTGTGATGCCATCCACCAATATTCAGTTTGTGACGCCATCCACCAATATTCAGTTTGTGACGACTGGATTTGTGTCTAATGTGATACTGACTATGAACAATCATGTTGTCATTCCAAAACCTTCTTTGTTAAAAAATGATATCTTCAGATTATGACAATGAATTTTCAATCAAAATGTGACCTAACATGCATGCATCATGTATCTTGAAGTGTCGGGCATGTTATGAGACTTGCGGGCCCTATACTTTATAAACTGTGGATGGTTTCATCGAGGCTTTCATGCAAGAAGTCACAACTTACATGGTGTACTTTGACCAGTAATATATCAGTATGTACAACAGTATAAATGTTGATGCTTAATGTCAATCATTCGATCAATTTTATGCTGATGGAAATGTGTTGATATGCCAACTCTAAAAAATCTACACACAGATAATTAAAATGTAAATATTTACTGTATTGTAGTGTAGTACTATGATATATCAATAAATATAAATATGTAGATAAATTTTCAAGGTCAAAAATTCATTTATAACATCATCTCAGGAAAAAATATTTTTGTATTCATGGTATTTTGTTTATTTTTGATTTAGTCAGATACGAACAAAACCAAAATTTTACTATCATGACTATTGTCCAATAAAAAAAAATCTACCATTTAGTGCTCCATCAGTATCAAAATAAGCTGTACCATTTAGTGTTAGTATCTGTAATTTTAACATAGGCCAATCAGTAAAGGCTGTACCATTCAGTGTTCAATTAGAATCCACAGTGTTACAAAAGTTTAATTGTTAAAATTTAAGCTTCTGAAAATAATTGTCAGTAATTGTGACTTCCTGTTCATGATATCTTTAATGTTTTGTAGCAATCAAAAAAAGAGTACAACAAGAGCCCATCAGCCAAGTTAGGTGCACAGATAACAGATAAAGAGAAAACAGTCAAAAAATTAGAGGAACAATTAAAGGTTCTTACTCCTTCTGTATCTTCTGAAACTCATGTAAGTCTTGTCTCTTTGAGAGCATGACTCGCATGGTTAGTATGTATTAGCTCATAATTCACTGAAACTCACGTAAGTCTTGTGTCTATGAGAGCATGACTCGCATGGTTAGTATGTATTAACTCATAATTCACTGAAACTCATGTAAGTCTTGTCTCTATGAGAGCATGACTAGCATGAATAGTATGTTTTCGCTTGTCATTCACCGATTCTTATGTTTCTTTTGTCTCTATAAGAGAATGACTTGCATGGTTAGCATGTTTTAGAATGTCATTCATCGGCTCATGTAAGTCTTGTCTCTATGTGAGCATAACTTGCATTGTTGGTATGGGTTATCATGTCATTCACTGATTCTCATGTTAGTCTTCTCTCTTTGGTACATTTAGCTTGTCATTCATTGATTCTCATGCAAATCTTGTCTATGAGAGCATAACTCGCATGGTTAGTATGTTTTAGCCTGTCATTCATTGATTCTCATGTAAATCTTGTCTATGAAAGTATGACTTGCATTGTTAGTATATTTTAGAATGTCATTCATTGATTCTCATGCAAGTTTGGTCTCTATGAGAGCACAACTTGCATTGTTAGTATGTTTTAGAATGTCATTCGTCGGCTTTGATGCAAGTTTTGTCTATATGAGAGCATGACTCACTTATTAAGTATGTTTTAGATTGTCATTGACTGAAACTCACATAAGTCTTGTGTCTATGAGAGCATGACTTGCATGGTTAGTATGTATTACCTCATAATTCACTGAAACTCATGTAAGTCTTGTCTCTATGAGAGCATGACTAGCATGAAAAGTATGTTTTTGCTTGTCATTCACTGATTCTTATGTTTCTTTTGTCTCTATGAGAGCATGATATACTTGTAAATCACTGATTCTCATGTTGTGCGTGTTAGTCTTGTCCCTATGAGAACATGATTTGCATAATTAATGAACAAATGAAGGGATATGGCTATTCACTGAAACTCCTATAAAATGTAAGTTTTGTCTATAAGAGCATGTCTCACAAGGTTGTCTTGTCTTGGCTTATCATTCACTGATGCTTTTGTGAAGTCTTGGGTCAAAGATTCATTTATTCCATTTTTAGCTCACCTGGCCTAAAAGGCCATGTGAGCTATTGCCATCACTTGGCGTCCGTCAGCGTCCGTCTTCCGTCTGTCCATCATAAACTTTTTCAAAAATTTTCTCCTCTGAAACCGATTGGCCAAATTTAACCAAACATGAATCATCACCAGTGTATCTAGATTCAAAATTGTGTTCGATTAGTCTGAGGACCAAAAAACTATTACAGCTATCAAAAAACTGACCGCGGTAAAAGTGATCAGCATGACAAGTTCTACCTGCCCTGCAATTTTGAAGAAAATTTGATTACGCGTTTCGGAGTTAGTTCTGTAAAAATTTCTAAATTTTGATTTTCTTTATTTTTTATCACAAAAACCATAACAGATAGAGGTCAACTTTAAATTGCAAAAATGTTCAGCATATCAAGATCTACCCACCTTGAAATTTTGAAGAAAATCTGACGACCCATATAGGAGTTACTGCCCTTTATTGGTCAAATTTAAGAAATTTGATACTTTTTGTCATCAATATAAAAAATCTTCTCCTCTTAAGCCACTGGGTCACTTGTTACCAAACTTGACCTGAATCATCACCAGGGTAATTAGTTTCAAAATTGTGTTCGACTAGTCCGAAAACCAAGCAACATGGCTGCTGTTACTAAAAATAGAACAAAGGGATAAATTGCATTTTTGCAAATAACTCGAAAACCGTTACAGATATAAAAAATCTGATTGGAGTGAAAATAATCAGCATGTCAAGATCTACCAGCTCTGCAATTTTTAAGAAAATCCGAAATCTCATGTTGTAGTTATTGCCCTTTTTCGGTAAAATTTTCTAAATTTTGATATATTTTATTTTTTATTTCAAAAAGTGTAACAGATAGAGGTCAAGTGTAAATTGCAAAAAGGTTCAGCATATCAAGATCTAGCCACCCTGAAATTTTGAAGAAGATCCCAAAACCGTTTTAGGAGTTGTTGCCCTTTTTCACGGAATTTTCATATTTTGTCGTCTGTTATTTCCATAACAAGAGAAGATGAAGGTTAAGTGAAATGATAAAATGTTTTCCATGCTGTGGCGACTTCAAAACTGGTGTATAAAATTGTTTGTTGACCGCCATTTTCAAAATGGCCGCAAAAAAAAGGCGGGAAAATTCAACATTGTCAGATTTCAATAGAATTTAGTTTCCAAATAGATATTGATGTTGCGACTTCAAAACCTGTGTTGAAAATTGTTTGTTGACTTCCATTTTCAAAATGGCCGCCAAAGAAGGCAGGAAAATTCAACATGATTTCAATGAAATTTGGTTTCCAAATAGATATTGATGTTTCAACTTTCAAAACCATTGTTGAAAATTATTCATTGACTGCCATTTTCAAAATGGCTTCCAAAAAAGGCGGAGAAATTCAACATTGGCCGAATTCAATGAAATTTGGTTTCCAAGTGGATCTTGATGTTGCAACTTCAAAACAGATGCTGAAAATTGTTCGTTGACCGCCATTTTTAAAATGGCCGCCAAGGAAGGCGGGAAAATTCAACATTGTCCAATTTAAATAGAATTTGGTTTCCAAATAGGTATTGATGTGGCAAATTCAAACCAATGTTAAAAATTGTTTGTTGACCGCCATTTTCAAAATTGCTATCACAAAAGGCGGGAAAATTCAACATTGTCCGATTTCAATGAAATTTGGTTTCCAAGTGGATATTGATGTTGCGACTTCAAAACAGATTGCTGAAAATTGTTTGTTGACCCCCATTTTCAAAATGGCCACCAAAAAAGGCGGGAAAGTTCAATATTGTCCGATTTCAATGAAATTTGGTTTTTAAGTGGATATTGGTGTCACTATTTCAAAACCTGCGATGAAAATTGTTTGTTGACTGCCATTTTCTAATGGCTGCCAAAAAGGATGGAAAATTGAACGTTGTCCGATTTCAATGAAATTTGGTTTCCAAATAGATATTGATGTTGTGAATTCAAAACTGATGTTGAAAATTGTTCCCTGACCGAAATTTTAAGATGGCTGCCAAAAAAAGCAGGAAAATTCAACATTGCCAGTTTTTAATGAAATTTTGTGTCTAAGTGGATATTGATGTCACTACTTCAAAAGTGGTGTTGAAAATTGTTTGTTGACCGGCATTTCCAAAATGGCCGCCAAAAAAGGCGGGAAAATTCAACATTGTCCTATTTCATTGAAATTTGGTTTCCAAATAAATATTGATATGGTAATTTTAAAATATGGTTTAAAAAATTGTTGACTGCCATTTACAAAATTATGTCTCAAATTCAAAACTGGTGTCGAAACAGGTCCTTAGTAAGTACGTTTTTGTCAAAAAGCCCAACAAAGAAATATAGTAAAACACCATCAGACTTTAAATACAGTTCAAGATATTGGTGGTGTTTGAGCTACCAAAGTTTGAGAGACTTTTAAAAGTTCAACTGTATATCTTACAATCTTTGCTTGATTGTGGCTACTGAAAGCCAGGTGAGCAATACAGGCTCCTGGGAGCCTCTAGTTGAAACAACTGCATATAATTCCAATTGCTATTGCAACGTCCAATTTCACTGGTCAACGTCACGAACAACAACAAAATTATTTTCCGAATAAACGCTTCTTGCCCATCAATACGCTCTGAGGAAAATAGTGCTGTATATGTTTATGTCAAATTTAGTGAAAACATTGTTTAAAATTCAAAGGATTAGAATTATAATGAATAAAAGTCATTTTTAAGGAGTTTATGGATGTGCAAATGCGGCCATTTCACTCACAAACTTTACATAAAGTCCTTCGGACTTTATTCAGTTTGTGAGTGAGTAGGCTGTGTTTACACATCAATAAACTCCAACAAAATTACTTTTATTCCTATAATGAAGTTTGCGTTTTCATTGTGATGTTCCACTGTTTTCAAAAATAAACTATATATTTTTTTTTTACATGCAAGCAAAAGTCAAAGTTATAAACATGATTGCATTAGAATGCAAAATATAAAAGATAGCATTAGAATGCAAAATGTGGATCATTGCTTTTCTAGCTGTATCTTCTTTCATAAATGCATGCTTATGTTTCTTGCTAATGGATGGAAAACACCATCAAACTGCAAATGCTTGCTATCTGAAAAAACGAAACATTTTTACAAATTGCCCCCTTCATATTCTCTAATACAGAGGTCGCATCCGTCGCATCAATTTGTCACACTAAATTTTCGTTTCTTGGTTCTATTTCAAACTTATCCTTTGATCTGTAGGCATTGACTCACGTTTGTTGTCAGTGTTGTCAAGAAATATAGAAATAATTGATAATTTATAACTAATACATTTCTAATTAGCTTCGTTTATATTGATAGCTTCTTCCTTAAAAAGAAACAGAAATGGCTAGAAATAACAAAAGTATAAAAATAGATTTTCTAAAATTAATAATTATGGTTAGGATAATGTCTAAAATAAGAATTATTTCCAACATCAAAAATGGATAAATATTATGCTAGTAATGATATATCAACTGAAATGGTAGATAATGAAGATATTTGTGAATATTTTATTTTAGGGACATCATACAGAATCCGTTCCTGATTTAGCTCAGTTCGATCATCCGCAACAGTCAACAACACCATCATGGGTAAATATCTATTTCATTTTGTCTGATTTCTATTGATCAGAATTTAAAAGTGTTCATAATAAGGATGTTGATTTAAAAAAAAAAAAAAATTAAGGTTGGGGAGATATTGAGTAAAATGAAGACTATATAATTACTGTAATTTAATGAGGATTTTAAGTGTTCTTAATTGTACATGATTATACATGTTGTTTTTGTGTGCCCCAAAGTCAGATGGATAAATATAGAATAGGAAACTCATTTGTTTTGTTGAGAAAAAAATGAATTTAAAAAGGTTAGAAATATACAGAAAAGAAACAGATAATTATATATGTAAAGGATATAGTCTTGATGATTTAGTTTTCAGTTTACACATTTCAAAAATCCATTTGACTTATATTTTCGTAGCTTCCCAGTGGACCTATCCATGTAAAACATGGGTCCACCCCAGCCATTTCTAACAAAAAGCCCAACGCTGGTGTATCACGATCAATGTCTGATGCTGGCACTCGTCGTAACAAGCTACAATTACCACGCCATCATTATAGCATCAAGTCAGCTGACATACGTCCTGAGGTAATCACCCCTTGTCACTAGTTCACTAATACTGTGATAGATCCAGCCACCGCAATCTGCCCAAAATTCCACACACAACACTTCTTCCCCTACAATGGCACTTTTAGTTGATATCTCTTGCAAATGCTTGGTAAAATTGAAATGTTAGAATCAAAAATAATGTTTAAATCTTTTTATAAAGAGTTATTTCCTTTTTTTCAGATTTTCAACATAATAAAATCATAATTTTACAGTCTCATTATACCCCCGCAAACAAAGTTTGGGGGTATAGAGGAATCGCCCTGTCCGTCCGTCCGTACCTACGTCTGTCCGTCCATCCATGTACCTTGTCAGCGCATGTTCTCCTAAACACAGTTGTAATACACCACCTGAAGATGTGCATGAAGTAATATAGTCGCTGCCCAAAGTTTTGAAGGGGAGATGATTTGTCTTTGTATATTTTCTGGAAAAGGGGGAGGGGACGAACCTTGTCAGTGCTTCTTGTAAATGTCTGCTTTGATTTTGATTAAATGTTACACAGTTGTAGTACACCACCTGAAGATGTGCATGAAGTAATATGGTTTCTGCTTGAAATTTTGAAGGGGAGATAATTAGTCTTTGAATATTTTCTGAGAAGGGGGAGGGGACGAACCTTATTAGCACTTGTCCTCTTAAACAACTGCTTGGATTTTGATGAAATGTTACACAATTGTATTGCAACACCTGAAGATGTGCATGAAGTAATATGGTAGCTGCCTGAAATTTGGAAGGGGAGATAATTCCTCTTTGAATATTTTCTGGAAAAGGGGAGGGGGCGAACCTTGTCAGCGCTTGTTCTTCTAAATGGCTGCTTGGATTTTGATGAAATGTTACACAGTTGTAGTTCACCACCTGAAGATGTGCATGAAATAATATGGTTTCTGCTAAAAATTTTGAAGGAGAGATAATTCATCTTTGAATATTTTTTGGAAAAGGGGAGGTGACGAACTTTGTCAGCACACGTTCTCCTAAATGGCTGCTTGGATTTTGATGAAATTTTACACAGTTGTGGTACACCACCTTAAGAAGAGGATGAACCTTGTCGGCACATGTCCTCTTAAACGGGTACTGGGATTTAGATGAAATGTGATACAGTTGTAGTACACCACCTGAAGATGTGCTTGAAGTTAAGTTGCTACTGCCTGAAATTTTGAAGGGAGATTATTAATCTTTGTATATTTTCTGAAAAAAAAGGGGGGGCAGTATATATATCATTGTGTTCATACTTGTGTTGTGTCCTCATTTGTACTGTGTCCACAACTGTATTGTGTCCACAAACACTTCAATTTACATTTGCCATATTGATTCAGGGTTCAATTAGCGGGGAATATAACTGGCTGCCATTCGGCGACAGCTCTAGTTCTATTTGGTACTGGTGCAAAATATTTATTTGACACTTATATGAACTTTTGTTTTACAAAATTTTAATATTTTCAAGTTTTTAAAAGTTTGTTACTTTTCTTTGAAGAGAAAATGCAAAATATAATAATTCAAACTCTAATATACTCACACTTCTTCCATAAAAAATAATTTCATCCAACAAAAACCAAAGTATTCAAGGTTCACATAAATCTAAGCTAAAATATGAGATTCATTTTGTCTCTGTTTATGAGAAGTTGTCACCAAGTTTATTTATTTCAAGGTTTTCTGTATATTAGCTACTTTATCACAAAAATATTATTAGAATATACAATATAAAAGCAAGCCCTCCCCACAAATAAACAGGATGACAGCTTGATGTAGATTTCCTTATCTTAGTTTTTGATTTTCCAGTAAATTGTTTATTGTGATATGGCTAATTTTACACTTTACATCAATATTAATCAAGTAGACAGGAGAGGGAAGGCAACTTTGTTTTGTATTCATGCAATAAATAAATATACAAATATTTGGTATGAACAAAACATCCAATTCGTAATATTTATTTTTCACACAAGAAATTAATGATTCATATTGTTCATCCAATCGATTTTGTTCAATGTATTTTCTGTATTTTTATATCAAAATTGGACATATATGAAAATCAAATTTTTGTCAAGCATTTTTATTAATTTCAAAGGATTAAAAAATGCATGGATTTGATTTCATTTTATATTTTATTCAAGATATATAGACATTTTCCCCACATGACATGTGAAGACTATGACTTATGCATTTTTCTATTGGGAACTCCATATTCTTTTCATAAAAATGCAACTTTGGCTACTGTTATGTAACTGGAAGTTTTTATATTTAAGGAAGACTTTCAGGTCCTATCATGATATAAAAAACAAAATACTGGTTCTGGATCTGTCACATCTGTTAATTGCACGTTACAGAATTTGACCAACACCATATTTGAACATCTAAAAACTGTTTCTGATGTTATATTATTGATAGAAGATGCATAAAAGACTTTTTTTCAAGTTTTGTTTTGTTACGGAACATAAATTGTTATTAGCGCTTTTTTATGAGAGAAGAATATATTATGTTTTAGTTGCCCTAACAACTGCAAGATGCTTCTTACTGAAGTGGCAGTATATACTATTATTATTTAAAAGCATGGAGAAAATTAACTTTTTAGATTGCATGTGAAACTTTAAAAAAAAAATTAAAGATGTAACAATTAATTATTAACACATTTTCTTTATCTTCAATATTTTTTCCTTGGAATATTAGAACAAGTGGTATAAAATTGTAATTTTAGGATTTAGATATCAATGAATTTATATATATTAATTTTAAACATTTATCAGAGAAATTTAATTTCTTTATGTGTTAAATATCAAGTTGGAACAAAATTTTCGATGGTTACAATGTAAGAGACTGTCATATTTTTTATAAGGATCATTGTATACTCTAAAGTGGAAGATATGTCTAAAGTAATTATCTAATGTTTGTAGCAATGCACTAATTTAAAAATGAGACGTCAGCTGGCAATAAAAAGACGAGTGACCACTACTTGTGTCCTTGTAAGAGGTTCAGTTAAAATCACTCTTTGTTCATGTTCATGCACCTTGTTCATTACAATGAGAAACTGCGGTCGGTTATCTCCCTGTACCAAGTTGGTTTTGTATGGTTTAAAGTGGAGATAATTTCAATTATCATATCAATAGCCTCTTTTGATATTTGAATAGAAATTATCTCCACTTTAACCATATACAGTAGAACTTCTATGGCTCCAACTGCAATAACTCCAACACCATGGATGTCTCGAACCCTTATGTTGTTCCTTTGCTCAAGTTTAAACATAGTTTGACCTCGATATCTCAAACACCCCATTGGCTGGACCTGTTTTCAATGGTCCCTTGGATGTTCAGGCAATCAAAGTTACTTGGTACAGGGAGATAACCGACTGAGGTTTCTCCTTGTTCAAAGTCAAAATAAACAAGCTATAGTTTCTCAGACTGTTTCTTGAATTATCTGTAGAACTTGAATTGACTGTAATTTCAATATTTTTTGTGGTTGTATTAATTAGATTTATGTTTGTCTACATTGACATATTATTTAAATGTTAAACATTTTCTATATTGGTGTTTTAGTTAAATGTGTAATGATTTTCTATTAAACAACAGCCTGGGAACTATAGAATTAAACACATATATATATCAGGCCTTACAATACAATCTACATATTTGGTTTCAGAGGCCATTTCAACCCAGAAATATTACTGAAGTTCTGTTACTGTCAGTCTCCTGAAAACTTTGTTATTACCGTTTTTGGTGTGTATTACACACACTTATTTTCCCCCAAGAAAGGTCCTAATGAGAGGGGATGCGTTTTATACATGCGATCTTCAAAAGACCATTTTTTTTCTGACCACCACTAACTTAACTTCAGACCGTAAATGACATTGGAAATAAGTATAAAATCCTTGTTGTGATCCAGATACGAACCTGTGTTTGATGATAACAAAGTTTGCTAATGTTAACATGATTAGATGTGTATTGTTTTCTATGTATACAACATATATATTCAAAGATTTCCCGGTACCCAAAATTTCATCTCGATCATGTCCGCCATATTTGTTTTGATTAGGTGAAGCTGGTTCCGGTTTTCAGGGGTACATGATACTTGCAAGTCTTAATGTAATTATATTTATGGAAAGGGATAGTTTAAATGAAGTTCATTAATGCATAAACCGATTATGAATATCAATAAGGGAATATCACTTAAAAATTTACCAACGGCAAACCGTAATATTTACGTATCCGTAACCGTCTTTGACTTTTAATTACGTTTGGAGATAAACTTCCTGTGTTTACAAAATCAATATTTTTCGTTTGCAAATTTCCCAAAATGTTTGAACAAACCATTAAATAAATACAGGTACAGTTATTCCTCTAAATATAAGTGAATAAAGCATAAAATATTCCATTGAATTCAGTCCACAAGGTAACTATCGGGGTCTGTAGACATTTCTAGACAGAACATGTTGTTTAAAATTTACGTGCGTTTTTTACACACAAACTAGATTTTTTCTTATTCTTTTCCTCTGAGGAAGGGGGTGCCTTTTATACACCAATGCGTTTAATACACACCACAATTCAGTAAGACCAATACTAGACTCTATCATAAGCCAAAAATGGCAAATTTAGTTTGATCTCGGCTGAAAAAAAATGTTCTAGAGAGAGAGAGAGAAAGACATATGTAATATCCTAAACCAGTCATGATCCACTTTGTACTATAAAAACTATTTGTTTCCTGCACAGTAAATAGTTTGCAAGGTAAAGTAAGGTTTACAGTAAAATGTTGGAACCAGGATTTACAAGACTTTTCAAACTGCACTGCACCTTTCTGTATTTGTAAGTACAGTACCCTCTCTTTTTACCACCCCTCTTTAATGGCAGTCCTCTACTTGTTGACACCCATTTACACGGTCTTTTTATTAAATTCTTATTTATTTCATTAGTATGTCCCCATTGTCACATGTCGCCAAGATTTTGCCAGGTCCAAGAGGTTGGAATATGATGAGGGTGCACTGTATTTGCACTGCAATATCCAATAGAATCCAACTTGATGATTCAAACTTTTGTCGTTGGTGCCGTAAGACACCAAATTGAATTTAAAACATGATTATTCATAATGGATACATTCTACAATGGTGAACATGCAGGTATATTTAATTGTAGAATTACAATGTATTTTATGGATGCATTTATTGTTCTTTGCAGAACTTTTGCATTTATTTATTTGTAGCGTTGTTGATTTATCTATGGATTTTGAGTATTGCACTGCTTTGCTTGATTACAAAATAAATGAAAATAAATTACATTAGATTTTCAGAAAACATATTTTCAGTTATGCAGAGAAATAGTCATTAAGGATATGGTTAAAATATCTTCCAAATGATGAGGCATAGGTATGGAAATGAGTATCTGCAAAACAAGAATTTACTTTAAACTCTGTATTTTGTATATTCTTTCAAACAAATTTTGTATAAATTTAGATAAAAAGGAGAGACACTCATTCCCTTCATACTGTGAAAGTACCGTACTATTGTTTGTGGAGTTCCATTTCTTGTGGATTTCATGGTTTTCTAAAACCATGAAATTTAGTATTCCAGAGAAATGGACATTTTCCTTAGAGTTTTAATGTATGGAATTTGAAACCTGAATTTCAAGTACCTACAAACCAGTGATATTTGTGAAACCTGGAAAATTGATGGACCTGAATAAAAGTACTTTCCACAGTAATATCAACCCAACAAAAGATGAAAATCCAAACTTGTTATTCCATTTTAGGAAGTAATGTTCTTTTTGGGGAAAGATTACAATTTGTTGAGAACAAAAATCATGGAGACATATCCAAAAGGTTGTTTTTTACACCAAAATTTATATAATACAATTAGCATACAAATAACCATTCTGTATCTGAAATGGCCTATATGATAATTTATGTACTTACCAACGTCCAAAAAATTGAAATATGAAGCATTCATTAGTTTCATTCAGGACATGGAATGTCAAGGAAGAACAACCTCATTATATGGGTGAAAAAAAAAAAACATGACAAATGTCAGTGAAAAATGTCTAGAGGTATTTAAGGACTCTTTGTTGCTATATTACAAAAGAATTAATTTTTCAGCCTGTCACTATAATCGATGGTGGCAGTACATCAGAATCTCCTACAGTTAGTCCTAGACTCTGTGTTGCTAAGTCAAAGAAAATTACAATATTCTGTTTCAGCCTGTCACTATAATCGATGGTGGCAGTACTGTAAGCCACCCCAGAGTACCCTGTCCTATACTCGGTGATTTACATAAAAAACAAACTTTGCCTTGTCAGGATGAATATTCTGTATTTTTACTTGTTTCTTGTTGCTCCGTAGTATTCTATTGCATATACTACAATATTTACTATATGTTGATTTTGTCTGTTCCAGTTGCCTTTTTTAGCTCACCTCACGAAGTGAGGGGGGCTTATGTGATACCCCTAGCATCGGCGTCGGCGCCCGCGTCCGGTTAGGAAGAATGGTTAAGGTCCATTCCTGCTTACTGACATGCCCCACATCAACTATATTGGTATGCCTGATGCACTTTGGGATGACAACAACAATGCATGCTTCGGATGCTGTCTCTGACCTACATTTTACGCATGAGCGACTTGGTTAGGTAAAATGGTTAAAGTTCTTTACTGACATGTCCCTTCGCAACCATATCGATATGTATGATGCAATTTGGGATGACAACAACAATGAATGCTTCGGATGCAGACTGTAAACTACAATTTATGCATGACTGAGTCTGTTAAAAAAATGATTATAGTCCATTCCTGTTTACTGACATGTGCAACATGTGACAATGCTGTGCAACGAGGTGAGCTTAGCAGGCTGTGGCTGCTTTCTATGTTTTAGTGTACCTTTTAAATGGGGTATCCAATTTTTTAGTAATTGTTTGTTTTTGTGGCATTTCCAATTGAATCGATATGATTTGGTAAGGTATGTCTGTTATTTCCTGCCAGTTGTAATGAATCCTGTTTGTTTTAATGTACCTAATATGCGATTTGCATTTTTGTGTTCCTGTCCAGTTTTTAGCACCAATGGCTTTCCATAGATTTTAAAATTTGTGCGAGAATCCTCCTTGTATCAATAATAATATCATCTGTGTGGCTGAAGTGTCCTGTTTTTATATATAAATATACTAAATATAGTACAAATAAAGATC